>JXSR01S018535.1:5266-15755 GCA_000969725.1 Ophiothrix spiculata
TGATATTGAAATAAATTTTGAATTGAAAAAAAAAAGAAAAATATCTTTTTTCAGAAACTCGCTGCGCCAATTTTCAACGCTCCTGCGCAATATGGCCTTAGCAGAAACACTGACTATACTACTATTTGTATTTATTGGGTTCACAATATCGTGGCTCGAAGGCCAAAATACATCTAATTACAGATTTGCACATTTGAAAATTATTTAACATACAAACATCAAGAAACAACAATGAAGTATATTGTCCTTATGTTATAATAAAATAATTGCATTTCATTTGTAACTAAATAAGATTTTCAAAACTTTAATTCTTGAGTAGAATGCAAGAATATCTACCTGCTGTACTTTGAAGCTACCTAGTCGTAGCTTGCAAGTTATTTTTTTAAACTTAAAAATACAAATTTAGTATAACTTTCAGGCAAAAGTCAGTGTAAAGTAAGTGTGAGTTTTGCAATTTTGAACTTCAAAACTGCCTATCAGGTCTGCTGCCTATACATTACTGTGGAAAATTAATGATGGTGACCATAATTATACATTTTCACACATATCACTAAAATGGAACAAAGCTCATTTATTTACTCTTTCTTTAGGCAGGTTAGCCCCTTCAGTGATAAGCACTGATTTCCAAGGAGGCCCTGCAAACAATAGTTGAATAAAACAGTTAAATACATGGTAGTTGAACAATATACATGGTTTCATACATGGTACATGAGGTATATATAGTGTAAGCTAAGGTTGGGCACGTTACACGCATGATGTGTTGCATGCACGCATGATCCATTACACGCAACAAATAAGTGGTAAGTGTGTACATGGATGAAACAAAATCTTTTCAAAGGCACACACAATTATAGCTGGTACCCTAGCCTCCACGCAGCGGAGGGCTGGGCAATCATATAATGAGCTATCATCGGGCATAGGAGCAGAGCTCGAGATGCGCGGGTATTGAAAAATATAGCGCGGAAAAAATTCAAAGTTCAGTCTTACAATGCATTTACCTCTTATCTATGTCCTTCAATGTGTTACATATTAAAGTTTAAGTTTATGTATATTAAATTGATGATTTTTTGTAATGTTTGACTAAAAAGAATTCCCATGTGTTTATGTACTTTGTGATTGCTTGTTCTGTAAAAAAACGTTTTTCATACGGGTACTTCCTGGTTTTGTCAATTTAGTGTTGGGCAATATAACTAAAAATCATTGCCCCGATAAATTGAAAAGATCGTTATTATAATATGTGATGACTCACACCGAAAAGGGGGACTTTGCAACAGAAAACTTTTCAAGATACAGGCGAAAATAGGCAGCAAAAAATAAACAAAATAATGAGAATTTTCAGAAGATTTTATGTTGTAAAATTTGATTGCCTTGATCAATTTAAACAAGTAAGGTGTCATTTTAAAACTTAGAAAATGCTGCAACAGATGAAATAAAAAAATCAAAATTGATATCATCTTCAAAGTCCCCCCTTTCGGTGTGAGTCATCACATATAACTTGTTTCCCCGCGCGGCGAACCTGAAAATAGGCAGGATTTCATGCATACCGCCCAACACTAAATTTGATTGATATCACGTGTGTGGACAGTGACACATGGGGAATTGTGGGTTATTGATATCGAAACAATAACAAAATGGCCACATGTGCAAGAAAAAAGTTGTCTGCTAAGGGGGTGGATACCGCCCGAAATCTGCAGCATCAAAGGACTAAAAACATAAATCTGTGAATATTTTACTTTATTTAATACTTCCTAATGTCCGGGGGATATTACTGGGCGTGTAAACTTACAAACTCAAAAGTAAGCTCTCGGGGTTAAGCTTTAACTGTTGACAATGCTGTACGTTCTGCCATTGACCTTTGGTTTTGATTTTTGATATCTCATAGGTGTACACAATACACGCACGCATTCATGAATACATTACACGTAAGAGAAAATACACGGAATAACCCATGAAAAAAAATATCAAATAATTTTAAGTACTGCTGTGTATAGACCAATACCTCTAATGAGCTTCTTAAATCACTCCAAGTACTTCAGAACAGACTTGCACGCATTATTTTATCTGCTGATATAAGAACTCCAGTAAATGATATGATGCATTTTTTACAATGGAACAAGCTTACAGATAGGTGGTACAACCATATGGTTACTATGATTTTGAAATGTATGAAAGGTATAGCACCTGAATATCTCTCTTCTCAATTCATTTTTATGTCTACTATTCATTCTAAGGGTACTAGAAGTCAAAGTAACAACTGTCTTTATGAACCTAAATGGAATATTGGTGCAGGAAATTGAACTTTTAATTCTCGTGCAGTAAGAACATGGAACAATCTTCCTGTTGAAGTTAGATGTAACCTTTCTGAATACAGTGTCAACAAATTGAAACAGCTATGTGTTATAAACTACAATAATCAAAGTTAGGCAAAACAAGAGCAATACCAAGCATAACAAGAATATCTTTAGGAACAAAGTATTTGGCACGTTTGATTACACCACATTGTTTAGAAATTTTTGAAGACATTTGATGTATATGTTCTGACCAAGTCAATAGTCGGTCAAAAGTGACAAGAAGATACTTAAATTCATTAACACGCTCAATAACATTGCCATTATACTGAATAGTTACATCATTAAATTTATCAAGTGTATGATGTGTACCGAAGACCATGAGTTTTGTCTTTTTAATATTAAGAGTACGTTTGTTATTATCAAACCACTTAGCGATACTACACAAGTTAGACTGTAATTTCTGTTGAAGAGTTCTAGGATCATTTGCAGTACAAAGGAGTGTTGTATCGTCTGCATACATGACACATTTACAATTAACATTATTTGGCAAACTATTTACAAATATAATAAAGAGAAGAGGTCCTAGAATCGACCCCTGCGGTATTCCAATACCAATATGTTTAAATTCAGAGAGTGTAGAATTAATATTAACATCAGATTTGACTTTGGCTACTTTACAATCATATGGAAATGTGGATGTGTATAATGATAAATTACAAATATAAGCAAGAGAATGACAAATATGTGGAGCTGCTAGCTTTAAAGCTGTTAGGAGTTAGAAGAAAACTAGATGCAATATGTTGGTAACAAAATCTCAAAAAGATTGATGAAATGTTGAAGCAATCGGGCCATGCTCCTTTAAAACAATATTTTTCACTTAAACAGAATATACATCAGTAATGTTTTTATTTGTAACTAGTTGTAGTAATGAGATCAAGAATCTTTTAAATGCTATCGTGAAGTTACTTCACCATGACTTGCCACTGAAAGATTTAGTGTTCATTAGATGTTCATCCAACATTAAAATTATTTTAATCATTCTTAAGAATGATCAAACAAAATTGGCATGTTTATATAAAATAAGCATACATTAATATCAGAAAACTACAAAATGTTATTTACACCATATATGGTCTTAAAATGTACTATATAATTAGAATAAACACAGTGCTATATTTGTTGAAATTGTTTTGAAGAAATTTGCAAATAAGCAGAACCTATCTTGTTTCAAGTATTAAATTTATACCTTGAAGTGACAGAGTATCAAAGTTAGAGCGAGTTATTTCAATATACTCGCTAAAATTGAATGATCAAAATCAAACTTTTTATAAAATATTTATAGGCCCTATTAATCTTTTAAGTAGGGAGAAAAGAGTTTTATCAAACCAGATCATGAATAGCATCTTTAAATGTTTGTGTTTGTTAATTCAAGATGCTGCATCAACTTTATAGCAGAAGATTTTTGCTGGATTACCACACTGTGCAACCACCAGCCTGTCATAACCCATCAGTGCAATACCTTCTGCATTAATCACATCTGTTGTGACACACCCCAGATAGGTACCATCCTCTGTATAGCTGAAAACACCATTTTTACCACTATGACTTGTGATGTAAACAACTGCATCATCACTACAACAAGAGCCACGTGGGCACCAAGATTCAGCATCAGGTGGTTTGTGGATGGTATGAAGTAGCTTGCCATTGCTTTCTAATATTTCAGCACTGCTTCCTTGATTACATAGTATGAGTCTTCCTTGATTAGTAACAGTGATGAAAAAAGGGCCAATGTTAGTTTTAAAGCTTGAAATATGTGTACCATCTGGCCTGTGTTTACTGATGTAGTATTTGTTATAACTCCCCACCAATATATTCCCAACATTGTCTACTGCCAAACCACGTAGCTGAGAGCCGTCAGTATCAGATGCCTTGCCATCAGGGGATATAGCAGGAAACTGCTTCACCTTTTCCCCCTGTGAGTTGAAGACATAAACCAATCCAGTGTAGTCAGTGACATATTGATGTGTTCCATCAGGGGACATAACAACATCATGAGGGTTTTTAAGATTTCCTTGTAATACCCCTTTATACTTCCCATCAGATTCAAAGATCTTTACATTTTTACCTGAGTAATCTGCAATTAATATGTCTTTGTTTCTGTTCACAGTGACACCATGGCCACTCTGGATCTTTCCAGCACCTTGCTTACCAATCTCTTTCTCTAAAACCCACTTGCCATTTCCATCTTTTGGATTAGGACATTTTGCTGACACTGATCCCATATCCACTGTTTTAATTTTGTGTTTTTGACTTGGTCTGAACTTGATTTCACAGAAGCCTGTTTTCAGATAACTTGTTTTTACCTGCTGAAGGTCTGCAAGAGCTTTACACAGTGTAGAATAATTTGAAGCCAAGTCATGTTTTGAACCTGAAGTGATGACCTGATTAGCTACCTGAATAACATTAGTAAGCTTGGATTTTGTGTTTTGTAATTCTAGTTTCCTATCATTTATTTTCTCAGTTTTCTCTGCCTCTATTTGAGATAACTTATCCATCATTTCCTTATAGCTCCTTTCAATTGCCTCCAGATAGGCCTTCTTTTCCTCACCTAGCTGCTTCTTGATGTTGTCAACAGATTTGGCGAGGTTTGATTCTTCTTCCTCTGTTTTAATAATAGAATCCATCACCTGTTGAGTCAAACCTTTACAACTTTCCATCAGCGACTTGATCTCCTTTACTTGAGCTTCATTAGCACTCTCTATTGTGATATAGTCATGGTCTGGATGTCTGTGTTCCATCACTGTGCAGGCTAAACATATAGGAATATTGCATGATTTACAAAACCATCGTAGGACTTGGTCTTTATGCGTCTGACAATTTTCATCTTTCATCATTTTGCTCATGTCAATACTTCCAGATTGTAGCTCCTGAATTGTGAAGATTGCATGAGTTTTTAGTGGATTCATAGTTTTATGTAAATCTGAACATTGCTGACAAAGGAAACCATTGCAGTCCACACAACGTGCTGCTATCTCACAACCTTCAGCATTACAACTGGCACACGGCTTGCTGATTTTGCCTTTCGTACTGATGACCTTCCTGTCTTTGAGCTTTTGTATGAAAAAATTATCCCTGAACCCATCCACTCCTTCTGGAGGCAAGATGGTCTTTTCTTGACATAATGGACACAAGAAGATTCCAGGAGGATGCTTGACTTCCTTCAGACATTCTAGGCAAAATGAATGGAGGCATGGGAGGGCTTTTGGGTTGACCATTTCTAAGAGGCATATCCCACATTCAATGAGACTGGTTATTTCATCTTCTGATGCAGATGTTGGTTTGCTGGCTGCCATGGCGTGTGTGTGTGTTTGTATGGGTGGTTTGTGTGTGAGAGTGGAGTGTATGTGTTATGATATCTGTGTAGGTTATATATAAACCTTCATTTGTTGTAATGAAGACCTTTTTAAATGAGTTGTAAGGACTGGCAATTTTATAATATAAAATTCATGAAGGTATGAATCTATAGGATGTTTTGAACATGAATTCTTTACAGTTTCAGTTCAAGGTTAGAAAGGGGTTATTTTAGATTTACCTGAGCTATGATTTTTGACAATTTACATATATATAGGCTATGTACTAAATGACTAAATAGGTGCCATATGTACAAACCCAAAATTCTTAGCACTTGTTGAGATATGTTCAAGATGTCACAGCCATAAACAATGACTAAACTTACTTCGGTTCTGTAAATAAATCTTATGAAAAAATTCAGTGATACTTATGGAGATGATTAACTTTAATATTTAGTTCATGAGATCAGTTCCTTAATGCAGTCTGTATGTTCTATTCATTAAAAAGACTCATGTGGTAAATCCTCCTCTTCTTAAAGGCAAGACAAGTGTCACCTGCATGGTCTGGTAAGATTGATCTGAAGAAATACAAAATGAGAGTGGGAGAGAGAAAGAGACATGAGAATTATGGTTGGGTGTATTCAAATTTCCTTGATAGCAATTTTTTACATTATGCGCCCTTGATTTGCACAGATCCATCAAGTTTGCAGGGAGCAACTTCAATGTGTTCTCTATGAGCAGCATGGATGCATTAAAGTATGTATTTAGGTTTAGGTTTATTAACTGATTACATCACAGCCAATGGCCGAATTGCATAATACAGTGAGCACAAAAATACAACAACAAACTTCATATAAATAACATGACATACAAGCAAACGTGACCAAAAAGCAGCAATATGTGGCAAACAGCTGAGAGACACGCCTCACAAAGAGGCAAGTGACAAAAATGCCACCATCACAAAGGAAGCAAAAAATGCAGCCCTATGCTGAATTGAGCAAGCCTATATAGTATGGGATTGGGCTGTCAGAGAATCTTTTTGTGCGCGCAACAAGTTGGGTGATGTTGTTACTGTTTCTCAGCTCTTTACCATGAACCTCTTTTCTACGAGGAGGGAACAACATGTTGGTTCGCTCTGATGTTAAAAGAGCACGAGCAAAAGACAAACAATGTGCAGTTCTCCTGGTAGATAAGAGTTCAAGCTTGCAGCTTTCAAGAGCAGTATCATAAGATATGTACCCCCAACCCAACATTATTTTACAAGCCCTTTTCTGGATGCCTTCAAGAGTGTCTGATTGTTTGACGGAAAGTGAGGAGTGCCAGATGACATCGGCATATTCAAGAAGAGGTCTGATAAAGTGTAAAGGTCACTCTCCAGATGAGGCTGTGTATAAATCGCAGTCCGTGTAATGATTGGGTTAATTTATACTTTAACATGTAGTGTTACTACAGAATTGAAATTTTATCTATAATTTACTGCAGGTTTGATTTTTAGACATTAAGTATTTTTTCTGCTTGCATGACTCACTCAAGATGCATTTATTCAGTTGTTCCCTATTCGTTTAATGGGGTTGCCTTGGTGCAGGAATTGTTCACGGCTACTTAGTACTATGTTTTCTTGTACATAATGCATGCCAAGTTCACATTAATAGCTTGGTTATTCTGGCATGGTTGTTCTGGGTTGCGGCTCCTCCGTCCACTGTAGTTGTATCTGGGTTTTGTTGGGTGGTTTTATTTGCCATTATACTTGTTTAAAGTAATTGTATTGATTTATTATTGTGATTTTTATGATTTCTTTAAAAAAAATACAAAAAGATAAAAAAAAGCTTGTTGCCAAGATTGGTTCACCTCCTGTTTTGAAGCAGGATTCACTGAGATGAAGAAGCACCTAATGGAAAATCTATGCAACTTAGAGGAAAATGTTTGATCACAGCTTCTTGATGTAGATCTACGACTTTATCTTCCTTTTGTGGAAGACCATTGTCAATGTAATATGCAAAACTACTTTTTTGGAACAAAATGAGTGGTATTTTATTTAAAAGATAAACATAGAGATTTCTCGTAAGTGAAACACCACAATTTTAAGACAAGATAAGTGTTAATCAATTTTCAATAAACTATCCATATTTTCAACAAAAAACAGAATGAATATATGTTTGTTTTTCAAATATAATTTACTTCATCTCCATTGATTTAAACTTTGGAAACAACTTTAATTTACCTTGTAATTTTCATTTCTCGTAAGTGAATCACCACAATTTTAAGACAGGATAAGTGTTAATCAATTTTCAATAAACTATCCATATTTTCAACAAAAAACACAATGAATATATGTTTGTTTTTCAAATATAATTTACTTCATCTCCATTGATTTAAACTTTGGAAACAACTTTAATTTACCTTGTAATTTTCATTTGCTAACACTGCAGACTTCTTGTTTCATTTGCTCTAATGTTGAGTTCAGCCTTCTTACTAATCCAACTATTGTATGCAGTAGGGTATATATGCTGTAGGGTATGTATGTGTAGTTAAAGAAACCACAATTGAGTTATGTACTGTAACAAAACAAGAAATTGAGATCAATGCCCAAAATAATGACATTTAAAAGCCTCCATTTTGAAAATATTGTTAAAATTCTGACAATTAAGCTACAAATCATCAAAAACTAAGGTAACTGTACCAAATTGATTATAAAAATGAAAATAATCAATATCTGTTAAAAGTTTTTGGAGGAGTCACATACTCAATACAAGACATCCATGTTATGAAATGGTGACGAGTGGTGTTTTTACACCATAGATTTGAATTTAACATTTGTTGCTTAAATAAATAAATTTGCCACTTCATACTGTGATGGTAACAGTGTTAAATGCAGCAAGTTTGATGTAAAGGGTAGACCAATAAAAGCGTTATTGAAGTTCAATGTCACATAACTTAAAATTGGAAAGTAAATCGAGAATTTTTTTATATATTCATAAACTATGGTATCTTATCTCTGTATGGTGAAAATTTCATGTCAAACAAAGCTTGCATTGCGAAGTTATTGCAATTTGCGCAAAAAGAGTCAAAGTCAAGTTTGTCCACGGTGCAAGTTTACATGGGTGCACACAATGAGCGTTGGTTATAATATCTGTCTTAATTAGCTGATTGGTTTTGAGTTACTGATTAGATTAAAGGATGTGATGAAGGAACTTGTGTCGAGAACTCATCTTAGGATGAGTTCTGCATTTACAGATCTCCCTGTTCAAGATCCCGCTATTTTCTTTATCCTTGTTCAAAACAGTACCAAAGGGGTGAAACTTTGTACTAACTCTGTAAATAGACTTTGTAGATACGTATATACCATATACGTGCATTAGGAAAGTAATTCATAATATATGTGTACCATCTACATTGACTATTTACAGAGTTAGCTTAGCCGTCCGCTTAGTTACCATTTCTAAAGAAACTGTTCAGCAATAAATGTTCTCTCGCAACTTGTGAAGTTCCTCCTCTTACCGCCTTACAAACTAACGTTATAAATGAATACGACCAAATACATGCACTGCCTTTGCCTATTTGAACTTCGCGCCCAATAAATTCTTTAGATTATTATGGAAGCACACCATACTTATGTTACTGTGATGCATGCATAATGTCAATAGTACTCTTAGTCAATATGATATGCACCTTTAAAACGATGACGATAAGCATCAATGTCATAAAGAAATAAAAACCATGCTGATTGTAGACCTAATTATGATTCTAGTGAACATTAAAGTATTCCCGGCCGTGGACAAAGGGGAATTCAGTGTTTTTTGCGCAAATGTCAATAAGTTTGCAATGCAAGCTTTGTTTGACATGAAATTTTCACCATCATACGGTCAAGATACCATAGTGTATGAATATATAAAAATTATTCTCGAATTATTTTCCAATTTAAAGTTACGCGACATTGAACTTCAATAACGCTTTTATTGGTCCACCCTGTAGACAGGCTTAATTTTAGCCATTTTCATAACCATTTTCCATTTAAATGCTTAAGACATTTTGTACTCACCTATTTGTTTGCTGAGAGAAAATCTGTAATAGAGAGGTCCTGATTGATCCAGAAGTGTGCTTCAGATTACTGAAATAAGAGGAAAAACAACAGTAGCATGAGGTGATACCACATGCATCAAAACATAGTTGTTTGAACAAGTGTCACATTTAAGCAACAGCAAAAAAGGCATTTACACACTTCAGCTCAATTCATATTCAAAATGCATCTGTTCATTATAAAGAAATTAGAAAAGAGAAGGGGTGTAGACTGAATCTTTCATTCCCTGTTGTGGCGCTTTTCGCTCTCATGATCAGGAACGCTGTGGATATGTTGTCGGAGTTGGAAGGATTCAGACTAGAAGGGGTGCCTGCCGCCATTTTGATTTGACAATTTGTATGTAAAATTTTGCCTTGTGGCATTTTCAAAATCCAAGATGGCCGCCAAAATTCCCCCAAAATAATAAATTTTCACTATAATGGCCTAAAAGTATCTTGTAAAACACTTTATGTTCAAAATAATTATTGGAAAATGGCTTCTGGAGCTATAACAAATATATCCGACTCCAAATTATGTCATATGCATATTTCAAATTCAAAATGGCCGCCAAAACAGCGGATTTTTATTAAAATGAACCAAAACAACCGATAAAATGCATGATATCATAAATAATCAACAGGAAACAACATTTAGGGCTACAACAAGATCATTTACACCTGAAATATATTGTAAGCTTTGTATAGAAATCAAAATGGCGCCTGTTCTGTGATCCAAAATGGCCGCCAAAATGTGTTTTTATGTGCAAAAATGGGATAGAGGCACATGAAAAC
>JXSR01S018535.1:32430-45901 GCA_000969725.1 Ophiothrix spiculata
TTGAATGTGAGCTAATGTGTTATGTGTAAGTGGGTCAGTGGTGTGAAATATCAACGTTCACCGCCCAGATACTGGGTAAGTGAAGTATCTACCATTATACTGTACAACCACTAGCCGGTCATCATCTATCAATGCAATACCCTCTGCACCAATCACATCTGTTGTGACACATCCCAGATAGGTACCATCCTCTGTGAAGCTGTAGATACCACCTTTATTCATTGAGCCATAGCTTGTGACATAAACTATTCCATCATCACTACAGCAAGATCCACGTGGTTTCCAGGATTTAGCATCAGATGGTTTGTTGATGGGATACAGCAGCTTGCCATTGTGATCCAAAATGTTGGCATGCAATCCTGTTTGCTTAGTATGATTCTTCCTTGATGTGTTACTGTTAGTAAAAATGGATCAATGTTGGTTTTGAAGCTAGAAATATGGGTACCATCAGGCCTGTGACATAGGTATCTACCTTTATTAATAACTCAAAATTTAATAATGCTGGGATATCAAAATTGTACGAGTATCTAGAAGAGAGTTGTAATATAATTTGTGCAAAGTTTTGTTTCTATAACTACTATAGTTTTAGCACACAGCCATTTTTCTACATGTAACCATTTTTTTGGACACCTGGTACTATTAGCTTGTAATATGAAAGTAAATGATCAGAATGAAACTTTTTTCTAATTTTCATTTTAATCTTTAAAGAAAAGATTCACCAGGATCATGAATTGCATCTTTAATTCAAGATGCTGCATCAAGTGTTCATTGTATGCTTGTTTGTTCTTTTGGTATGTTTTATGAATTCATGTTTCTTTATAACAGAAAATTTTTGCTGGATGACCACTATGCTGTACAACTACCAGCCTGGCATCATCTATCAATGCAATGCCTTCTGCATAAATCACATCCGTTGTGACACATCCCAGATAGATACCATCCTCTGTAAAGCTGTAGATACCTCCTTTATTTGTAACACTATAGCTTGTGACATAAACTATTCCATCATCACTACAGCAAGATCCACGTGGTTTCCAGGATTTAGCATCAGGTGGTTTGTTGATGGTATGAAGCAGCTTGCCATTGTGATCCAAAATGTCGGCATTGTATTTCTGATTGCTGAGTATGATTCTTCCTTGATGTGTCACTGTGATTAAAAATGGTTGAATGTTGGTTTTGAAGCTGGAAATATGGGTACCATCAGGCCTATGTTTGCTTATGTAATGCTTTATTAGATTTCCCACCAACATATTGCCGTCATTATCTATCGCCAACCCATATAGATAAGAGCCATCAGAATCAGATGCCATGCCATCAGGGGATATAGCAGGAAATTGCTTCACTTCTTTCCCTTGTGAGTCAAAGACATGAACCAATCCACTGTTGTCAGTAATATATCGATGAGTTTCATCGGGGGACATAACAACATCATGAGGACCGTTAAGATTTCCTTGTAATACTCCTTTGTACTTCCCATCATTTTCAAAGATCTTTACATTTGTACCTGAGTAATCTACAATTAAAATATCTTTGTTTCTGTTCACAGTGACACCAAAACCACCCATGATCTTTCCAACTCCTTGCTTACCAATCTCTTTCTCTAAAACCCACTTGCCATTTCCATCTTTTGGATTATGGCCTTTTACTGATAATGATCCCAAATCTACTCTTTTGATTCTATGCTCTAAATTTGGTCTAAACTTGATTTCACTATAGCCTGTTTTCAGACCACTTGTTTTTACCTGCTGAAGGTCTGTAAGAATTTTACATAGTGTAGAATAATTTGAAGCTAAATCATGTTTGGACCCTGAAGTGATGACCTGACTAGCTACCTGCACAGCATTAGTAAGCTTGGATTTTGTGTTTTGCAATTCATTTTTTGTGGCATTTATTTTCCCAGCTTTCTCTGCCTGTATTTGAGATAACTTATCCATCATTTCCTCATAGCTTTTTTCAATAGCATTCATATATGCTTTCTTTTCCTCACCTAGCTTCTTTTTAATGTTGTTAACAGTTTTGTCAAGGTTTGATTCTTCTGCCTCTGTATTCACAATAGCATTCATCAGCTGTTGAGTCAACCCTTTACAACTTTCCATCAGTGACTTGATCTCTTTTACTTGAGCTTCATTAGCACTCTCTATTGTGATGTAGTCATGGTCAGGTCGTACATGGTCCATCACTGTACAGGCTAAACATATAGGAATAGTGCATGATTTACAAAACCATCTCAGAACTTGATCTTTGTGCTTCTGGCAATGTTCTTCTTTTATCATTTTTCTCATGTCAATACTTCCAGATTGTAGCTCCTCAATTGTGAAAACTGTATGTACTTTCATTGAATTTATAGTTTGATGTAACTTGGCACATTGCGGACAAATAAACCCATTGCAATCCACGCAGCGTGCTACTATCTCACAACCTTCAACATTGCAACTGGCACATGGCTTGCTGATTTTGCCTTTTGTACTGATCACCTTCCTGTCTTTGAGCTGTTGTATGAAAAAATTATCTCTGAACCCATCCACTCCTTCTGGAGGCAAGATGGCCTTTTCTTGACATAGTGGACACATGAAGATTCCAGGAGAATGCTTGACTTCATTCAGACATTCCAGGCAAAATGAATGGAGGCAGGGTAGGGCTTTTGGGTTGACCATTTCTAAGAGACATATTCCACATTCAATGAGACTGGTCATTTCATCTTCCGATGCAGATGTTGGTTTGCTCTCTGCCATTTTTAATTGTGTGTGTGTGGGGGGGGGGCTGTTGTGAAAGTTGTAGGAGTTGATGGATGGATCTGTGTAGGTTATATATTGTGTAAAAATAAGCCTGATGTCATTGTAACAGAAGAATTTTTAAAATGAGTTGGAAGGATTGGTAATTCTACTAGTAACAGATGCATGAATCAATCATCTATTGGCACACTCTGCAAATATTGATGTATTATGCAGCATACAATATCTATAGTAGCCACAAATGATGATTGAACTTGCTATGGTTCTGTTTCTTATGCAAATTTAGTGATACTTATGCAAATAATTAAAACTTGAATATTTAATTCTTCAAGTCAGTTCCTGACAGCAGTCTTGACAAAGTATGTGATGTTCGTTATAAAGATTCAAGTGGTAGATTTTCCTCTTCTATGCGGCATTACAATGGCTAGTGTCACTGTATGGTCTGGTATGATTGATCTGAGGAAAATACAAATAAAGAGAAGGATATAAAGAGATGGGGAGAGTTAAAAACAGGTATATTCAATTTCCTAGTATACAAATATTTAATGTTTGAGAGTGCAATAGTACAAAATATATCATGAGGTCAAATTTGGACTTTTCTATTTCACGAGGCGTAGCCGAGTGAAATGGATCAGTCCAAATTTGACCGAATGATATATTTTGTACTATTGCACGTGCATAGGCATTCAATATTTGTTTTATATCATGATATCACACCTGTTTGTTTCATACCGTGCAATAGTACAAACTATTGCATGGCTCAAATCACTGTAATCATGATATAAAACACAATATTTTATGGTTTCCATCTTAATTTGCACAGGTTGACCATTGGTTGGGAGAGCCTCGATCGAATATGCACAATAGATCCAACCTCATTTGCATGCACTTAAATTTCAATGCATTGCACACGAGCTGTACAGAAGCATTTAAGCATTCAATTCACTCTCTAGACAGAGGCTGTACCTGCAGTCTGTGCAATGGGCATATTCTATCCCTTAAAGGAGCTTGGTCTTATTATTCATAGTTTCATTAAAGAGGTTTCAATTTAAAATTTCAGTTGAATCGCTCAAAGCATTTTTTATTTTACTTATCAATATTGTATTTCAGAGCTGCCTATACTTTACTTTGTAAATCTTTATAATTATGCTTATCATAATCAGCACATTTTCATCAATATTTCCAAAACGAAACATGTTTTAGCCGTCAAAATTCACAAGGAATATGAGAAAAATATAATAAATAGTTTGGCACAAAAATGTCAAAAACTTTGAAAAAAAAAAGCTAAAACAATCAGGCTTAGGTCCTTCATCTCCTGTTGATTCAATACAAGAACAAAACTTATGAAGACTGAGACAATACATGTGACAGCTCTGCAATTTGTCTATACCCTTATGAAAAAAATTACGCTTGTAACGAGTTCATTATTAAGAGTGCATTAAGAGCTTGTTAAAGGAGCTCGTAACAAGCGTGTTACGAACGCGTATTTTAAACAAAATGCGCTCGTATTCGACACAAAACACGCTCATATTTCAGGTTGACCAGATACATGTGGAATGTGATATTTCTTGAATTTTTCTAATATATCAAGTATCTTTGTTTCTTAAAGCAACAACCCTGGCTTAGTAATCAGCCAAAAGTTCCAAGGAGGGCAGCGACATGATCTGTAACACAGACTATGTTGTCCCAAACTGCCTCGGGTTGAATGATACAGGAAGTTGGTAAGCTTAACTCCACTATTCGTGCTTATGCTACAACATAACGCTACTTTTTGGGTACCCACTTGAACATGTTGAAAAAATTATGAATATCAAGGCATGAAAATAAGGGCTAGCATTTATGTAATGATGTAAAAGTAAATTGTGTGGTATATTCCATAAAAGATAAACATAAGATTTCTAAAAGTAAAACATACAATTGTCAGAAATCTGTGAATCAGCTGAAAAATCTACATCTTAAACCTATATTTTTCTGAGTTGGAAAAACATAAAATTTGTGTTTACTTTTCAAAATTATAGCATATTTGAATTACTTAGATTAAATTGTAGGATTTCAGTACATAATTAGTTACCTACTATTTGCTAACACTGCAGACTTCTTGTTTCATTTACTCTTATGTTGTATTCAGCCTTGTTATTAATCCAACTATCGTAGGCAGCAGGGTATACATATTCAAAGAAACTGCAATTGGGTCAAGTACTGTAACAAAAACAAATGCAATTAATGTCAAAAATTACATCAATTAATAATTCAATTTCAAAAAAAAAAGAAATCTTCAAATTCTAACACTGCGGTATTTGCACCAAATTGTATTGCTTGATTGTATTTTTAATGATATGTAACTTCTTATAAGAGGCACATCCTCAGACACATATCTGCATCCGCATTACATAATGGCAACAAGTGTTACTTTCACACCACAGATTTGAATTTTTACATTTGTAGCCTGATACAAAATTCCTGCTACTGCAGCTGTCAGATATAGTAGCAAATTTGATTTAGACATCCTTCATTTTGAACAATTTTTATGATGATACATACAAACTTAATAGTTCTATAATATATGGGGAGTGGCTTGGCGCAGTGGTAGTTCCCTCGCTTTGCACCAATGAGGTCCTGGGTTTGATTCCTGGCCTTCCGCTTTATGTGCATTTGGTTTTCAGTACATGCTCGCTTTCGCAGGTTTTTCTCAAGGTACTCCGTTCTTCCTCCTGCATTCAAAAACTGCATTTACAAAAAAAAAAAACATCTTCTAGTCTAGTTGAAGATAAGCTTCCTTATAAGCTTGGCACCAAGTTGGGTTTCCTTGCCGAAATCCTAAACAATATGATGATATGTGACCCGTCATATCAAAAGGTACCTTAAGGGTCCCAAAATCAAAATCAATTTTTAGGTCTCATCTGAAAGATTATATTTTAAGCTTTAAAATGACACCTTGCTTTTGGTTATTGGATATTCGATTGCAAAGTTACATCCAAATTGGTAAAAGGCATCAGGCTGATTCAGAAAACTATAGTTCTGATAAAATCAAGTTAAGTTTCTGTACTGGTAAAACTTGAATGGAAAAAGGACTTTTATCTCAGTTTTTAAAACATTTGTGTTATGTTTTGGATGTTGAAACCTGATTAATATGATAAAATACACTTTAAAGGTAACGTTTCTGATGAAATTAGAAATTCGACCTTGGACGTGATTTTTGACTATGCTCAGCTTCAATGGCCTGTATCTCGTAATTTACTATGCCGACCTTAAGGTACCTTTCGATATGACGGGTCACATATCAAAAAAAAAAAAAAAAAAAAATCTTCCAGTCTAGTTGAAGATAAGCTTCCTTATAAGCTTGGCACCAAGTTGGGTTTCCTTGGCAAAAGCCTAAACAAGATGATGATATTGAACAGCACTCACCTATTAATTTGCTGAGAGAAAAACTGTAACAAGATGTCTAAATTGATAGAGAATTATGCTTCAGAATATGCTGAAATAAGGGAAACAACAATAATGATTAAGTTACAACGCATTGAATAAATCATAACCGTTTCAATATGCATCATAACATAAAAGTAAGCATTCACACACTAAAACTGAATTAGCACTCAAAACACAGATCCAGCGGCGTAGCATATTTGATTAACAGATAATTCGTTTTTTATTGGTTTTATAAAAAAAACAATATCGCGATTATGGAATTTTGCCAAAACCGAATTATCGGAAATATCGGTATTATCGGTATTTGCTAAATAATCGATTTTGTTACGATGAAAAGTCAAATTCCCTGCCTGTTGGACGACACATTTTGCTTCCTTGTCCACTGTAATATACTTCATTTGACATATTTTATCAATAAATCATCTATTTATGAACATTTTAATGTTTCAAAAACATGTATTTTACTGATAAATTACGTCATTTACTACATAATCGACGAGAAATATGTGGATTTTACGGCTCTTGGGAATACACTTTACACCACGGTAAATGCAATTCCTAGTGGCTGCATATTGTTTTTGTAGTGTTTAAATGTCGGGTGTGCATAAAACTAAGACCTAAGACCCACCTAAGACCTAAGACCTATAAACCTAAGACCTAAGACCTATAAACCTAAGACCTAAGACCCTATAAAGCTAAGACCTATAAAGCTAAGACCTATAAACCTAAGACCTAAGATCCTATAAACCTAAGACCTATAAACCTAAGACCTAAGACCCTATAAAGCTAAGACCTAAGACCTATAAAGCTAATACCTAAGACCTATAAAGCTAAGACCTATAAACCTAAGACCTAAGATCCTATAAACCTAAGACCTATAAACCTAAGACCTAAGACCTATAAACCTAATACCTAAGACCCTATAAAGGTAAGACCTAAGACCTATAAACCTAAGACCTAAGATCCTATAAACCTAAGACCTAAGACCTATAAACCTAAGATCCTATAAACCTAAGACCTATAAACCTAAGACCTAAGACCTATAAACCTAATACCTAAGACCCTATAAAGGTAAGACCTAAGACCTATAAACCTAAGACCTAAGATCCTATAAACCTAAGACCTAAGACCTATAAACCTAAGACCCTATAAACCTAAGACCTAAGACCTATACGTTTTACTTTTTCTTAGTTTTATACATACCCAACAGAATATCTATGAGACACATAGATATTCTGTTGGTTAAGAAAGGAGTCAGGTACAGATTTACAAGATCAGAGTTGTGGAATTTTGTATATATGAAAAATTTCTCACAAGGTCTCATTGCTGCGGCTTGAAATGACAAATATAGGCTAGGTTATCCGGAATTATGGCCATGACCATCCCCAATTCCCTTGCGAGATATAGATTAAGGAAAAACGATTAGAACTGATCTGCTGTAAAATGAAATTATGTTTGATTAGGATATAATTTAGCAAAAGGCTTTAAATAATGTAGTAGTAAGTTACACTGAAAATGTGAGATGGAGAGCTCATTATACACTCAAAAAAATAATGTGTTGAATTTACTTTTAAAAATCTGTGCAACACGGTTGCCTTGATTTTATTAAGTAGGTGCAACAAGCATTTATTCACGTATTTTGTACTTAATTGACACGGTTTTGAAAGAACTCTTTTTTTTTTTTTAGTTACAAAAGTTACATCTTGTTGCTTTTAATTGCTTCTATTACGTTCGTTTCACTTACTTTTGAAAACCTTTTTACTCAATTGAGTAAAACATTCACTTAACTGAATATAAAAAAAATATGAATCAATTTCACTTTTTCTTGAGGAGGAGAATTCTCAATTGGTTCCGTACTAATTTTTAATTACATTTCCAGACATGAGAAAATTTACCTTTGTACCTACCTGAGAATCGAACCTGGGTTTCTGGATCATGAGTCTGATGCTTTACCGTATGCGCCACAGAGCCATTCACATTCTCAAAAGAGCAGAACATAAATTTATATGTGAAATGTAAATGTTCCATAGTAACTCATCCTAACATTGTATAAAAACTACCAAATGAATGTATTGGATCTTCTTGTGTATATTCTTGTGTATATTAAATCATATTTGACCAGATAAACGTAAAAAATATGAATTTGGCTTCTTTTATTACTATAACTCAAGACTTATTTGTAGGCTACATACTACAATTTTCTCTACTTCTTTTTACTAAACTGATTTGAGTTTGGTGTACGCAAAAGTATCATTTACATTTTGTTAACTTCATGAAGGTGTTGTCAACTTAATATTTGTACTTGTTGGTTCTACTTTTGTGTTTAGTTGATTGAATTGAAATACTTTATGTCATTGTTACTCATTCATGTTACACATATTTACTTACGTTTACTTAAACATTTTAACAGGCTTTATTCAGTAAATAAGTAAGTTTGAGTAACAGCAGCTAGATAAATTCAAGAAATAATTATTCAATTTTCGTACTCATACACCGTACTCATAATTATTGGACCCATGTTGTCAGTGCAACTCCAATATGTCAAGTTTAAATAACTTTATGTTATTTGGAGTGATAAGAATGCATATCTGATGAGTAATATCTGTAATTTAGATTTTTTAAGTAACTCAAATTAATATTTTCTAAGTAACATGAACTAAGTGTAAGTTTCATTTTTTTGAGTGTAGCGGCTGCAAATATATATTATTGGTATATAACCGTAAAATGGATATAGAGCTTTTATAGTATTGTCACTGACTATTAGTCAAGTGTGCTTGAACTTGATAATGTATTGTGTCCCATTGGACGTAACGTGATAGGCTGTAAAATATTGCAGTGGCGTGGATGAACCTGAAAAAATAAAATGTAGGTCTTAGGTTTATAGGGTCTTAGGTCTAATAGGTCTTCAGTCTTCAGTTTACCATCTCCATTTATAAGCTTGGTGCTGCTTGTCCTAGGAGGTTGGCTGTGCTACTTGTGCAGACGTGTCTCTCATGTGCTCAAAAAGAATATATACAGTGAATGGTGCCAAAGGTGCAAGTAAAAAACGGAACAGTCTAATGAGACGAAGTCGGCAGCAGCTCCCTGATTACAGGAAGTGCCAATGTCTGGAATTGCTGGATCAGGGTGCCATGGCAACCGAAGATGGTAGGCTATTCCACACTGGTATCGTACACACAAAAAATGAGTACTTAAAAGAGTTCACCCTTGTTTGAATAAGCTGATAGCTGCAAATGTTTGAAGCTCTACTTGGGCGTGTTGAAGGAATTACACAGTTCGGGAAAGCAATATTTACTAGTCCGTTTCTTATCTTGAAAAACATACAGCATTGATGATGCAGTCTACGAGTGGCAAGGGAATCCCACTCTAAGTTCTGTAGCATGGCAGTCACACTAGCCGTTCTCTCATAGTTGTTGAAGACAAAACGGGCGGCTTGGCATTGCACAGATTCAATAGAGTTTATTTGCCCGCTTATATGAGGATTCCACACTGATGATGAGTATTCCAACTTAGGTCTCACCAGGGCACAGTAGGCACGTTTTTTAACCTCGTGAGAACATGCTGACATATTTCTGCGAAGAACACCCAACGTGCTTCTTGCACTGGCAGTTATATTTTGGACGTGATCTTTCCAGTCTAAATGTTTGTTAATAGTGACCCCGAGGTATTAATGACGCTTTGTTTCAGCAATGTCTTTTCCGTCAACAGAATATGTGCGAGACAGCGGAGCTTTTACGCGAAATCTGTAGAAACTCACACTTGGATGCGTTAAAACTCATCTGCCATTGATCAGCCCATTTAAACACTTTTTCCAGGTCTTCTTGGAGCGTTGTTGGTCATTGGCAGAGTTGATTTCTTTATACAATATCGAATCATCCGCAAATAAGCGGAGCGTTGAGTTAATATTAGAGGAAATGTCATTTATGTAGATTAAAAACAACGTTGGACCAAGTACCGATCCTTGGGGCACGCCAGATGTCACTGGTGTCCAGTTTGATGTTGTTCCATTTACTGCGACACATTGTTGTCGTCCAGACAAGAAATTTTGAATCCAATAAAGAGTTTTTCCTCTGATACCGTATGATTCAAGTTTAATTGACAGTCTATGATGGGGGACTTTGTCAAAAGCCTTGCTAAAGTCTAAAAGCAAGACATCTGTTTGACCTCCTTTGTTCAAAACCTCAGTCCAGTCATGTGTAGCTTGGAGCAATTGTGTTTCACATGACATTTTTTTGCGGAAGCCATGTTGTTGGTCAATAATCACTTTATGATCTGCTAAGTGCCGCGACGTATGTGACAAAATAATATGCTATATGATCTTGCAGCATATGCATGTAAGACTGACGGGGCGATAATTTTCAGGCGATGACTTTGATCCTTTTTTGTAAATTCCGGTGACAAGTGCTTTTTTCCAGTCTGATGGCAAGATGCTTGTATTGTACGATTGACAAAAAATGAAATGTAGTATAGGCGCTAGTTCCGAAGCATAGTCTCTAAGAAATCTAGCAGGAATATTGTCTGGTCCGCTATATAGCTTTATTGCATTTTAGACCGCGTAATTGTTTGACAACCCTATTTAGGTCTATTTCAAGATCTTGTATACTGACGAAATTTGAACCGTCTTTTGAGGGTATTGAAGTCATGTTTTCATCAGTAAATACGGATGTAAACTGGTTATTTAGGGCCTCGGCAATATCTTTATCTGTGGAGAATGTCTGATTGTTCACAACTAAAGGTAGAATTCCAAGCGATTCTCGACGCAGCGATTTGATATATGACCAGAAGCGTTTTGGATTTGTGTTTATGTATATTATGTTTTCAAATGACCTTTGATTCCAAGGGACGAAAAATTTGACACCTCAACCTTTGACATTTCATAGGGGAATGGTCTGACGATGGAGTCACAAATGACACTTTTGATCACTTGTCCAAGACAAACATTTTGACACCTTAACCTTTGAAATCCGACAAAGTTTAAAATTTGACCCCACAAGGGAAATGTCGGATAACTGGGTCACCATTGACACTTTTGATCGCTGGTCAAAGACAAACAATTTGACACCTTGACCTTGAAATCGAACAAAATTTGACCCCAAGGGAATGGTCTTACGATGGGGTCACCATTGACACTTTTGATCGCTGATCCTGGATGAACAATTTAACACCTTAACCTTTGAAATTGGACAAAGTTGAAAATTTGACCCCAAGGGAAAGGTAAAATGATGAGGTCACCATTGACACTTTTGATTGCTGGTTCAAGATGAACAATTTGAAACCTTAACCTTTGAATTCGGACAAAGTTAAAAATTTGACTTTTCTTTTGACTTCAGACCCCAGGTCAGACAACAGGGTCACCATTGACACTTTTAATCGCTGTTCCAAAACAAACAAACAAATTGACACCTTAACCTTTGAAATCAGACAAAGTTGAAGATTTGACCTTTTTGACCTTTGACCCCTAGGAAAGGTCAGAAGTAGGGTCACCATTGACAGTATTGATCGCTGGTCCAAGACAAACAATTTGATACCTTAATCTTTGAAATCGGACAGACGATTTAGGAGATACGCGTTTGTTATGGACGGACAGAGAGAATGACAAGTCAGTAGTCTAGCCTGTGACAGAGGTTGCGAGTCGCGGTACCACAGCCCTGGTCCCAGGTGTGCAGCTTTTCCTCCCCCCTTTCCCATGAAAACACTGTAAACGGTAGGAAGTGTTAGGTTCAATAGATTTCTATCAGCTAAATTATTTTATTGCAAGCTAATTTTCCCTGAGATGTACAACACACAAAATGGCTATTCAGAATGGTAATTTACACCATGGCAAAACTCAAATTTACACCATGGCAGGTTATTCAAATTTGGTTTAAATAGGTATAATGCCTCTTGGAAAATTGAAAAGCCACCCATCCAAATACCAGTTTTCAACTAAAAGGGACCCATTCATACTACACCAAATCTCCCAAATTTAGAGTCAAATTTAATCATAAACCACATTTTTCTGCCCAAATTTGAACTATCTTACGTTTTTGAGAAGAAATTTTAGAAAATTTTGAAAAATGAACCCATAAAAATACCACATTTAGCGAAGAAAAATGACCAATGGTAATAACAGACCCTGATTTTGCTACCCGAATTTGCGGGACGTTGTCCCATTACCCCTTTTGTAATAAGTAAGCCCCCTGGGTTTATCAAGACCTTACATTAATTAAATAATCATTAGTTTTGTAGACATGAGATTGAAATGAAATTTGGTAAGCTTACTGGGTAGACTTCATACTATATATACATTTGTAGTAATACAGCTGTCATTTGTATGACCCACCCTATCACTCACGGAAAAGGTGCGTCATAGTAGCGTCATTTACCATCAAATTAGTGACGCAGGGTACAGTCATTTACTCATTTGGTGCGTCACATAGCAGCCCGTTGGGTGCGTCAATGACAGTCACTTTACCTTGGTGCGTCAATCTGCAAATTATAGGCCTTTAAAATCCCTGGGATTTGTGAATTGCTCTCTGGAAAACTCCTGTGGCCGTGGAAACTTTTATATAAACATGCTCCATGACAAAATTGACTTTAAGTTTAAGTTTGATTCAGTCATCCCGATGGCGAGAGATCGTCAAGGCTAGCACAATGATAACACAGTCCTTCAGTTTTAAGAAGCGCGGGCGCGAATGCGCTCCTTCCGCACCCCTAAACATCATTTCAGGTGCACAAGTCACCGCGCTCCTCAACATTTTTGTACATTGAATGGCACACTTCACTGAATCAAAAATCATGGTAGCATATTTATTGCTGTATGTCTGAAAGTACAACATGAAAGGCACATTTTGTATGTCAATTCTTTCACCTAAAATTAGTTTTTAAATATAATAATACAATGTAAATCAAAGAATCTAATCGCAATTTGTCTGA
Source organism: Ophiothrix spiculata (assembly GCA_000969725.1). NCBI lineage: Eukaryota > Metazoa > Echinodermata > Ophiuroidea > Amphilepidida > Ophiotrichidae > Ophiothrix > Ophiothrix spiculata. The sequence goes on from JXSR01S018535.1 coordinate 45,504, forward strand.
ATTCGATCGTAAGCTTACAAAATATGACAGAGAAAACATTCTAAACCGCACCATTTTCTATCCAAAAAAACGGCATCTAAAATCCCCCAAACTTACGAAATTTGCACTCACTTTGCAAAATAAACATACATTTGTTATTGTAATTGTGTATATTTTTGAAATTCTTGTTCAATTTGGTGTACCTATTAGCGCAAAATGATGAAATTCAACAGCATTTGTCAATGTTTTTAATCAAGAAACTTATCCAAACATCGCGGTCTTGTTTACATGCTTGCAGAGGTCGGAGGTCACACATGTCAATCATGCTTCCAGGAGACGATTAGGGGCATGGCCTTGTGTTATTATTGATTTGATGAGGTTTTTTAACATTTGTTTGAATAATTAATGAGTTCATGACT
>JXSR01S018536.1:10360-21010 GCA_000969725.1 Ophiothrix spiculata
AATCATTGATTCGTCTGGTGATTCAACAAGGGACCCCGTCAACTTTACAACTTTACAACTCTATTCTATCATTTAAATAAATGTTATAACGACTGCTCACGACATAAACAATTGTGATGATTCACCCTGAAAAGGGGGACTTTGAGACAGAACACTTTTCAAGAAACTGATGAAGCAGAAAATAATAAGGATTTTCTGCATATTTTCTGTTGTAAAATTCGATCGCATTGATCAATTTCAACAAGTAAGGTGCAATTTTAAAGCTTAGAAAATGCTCTAACAGAAGAAAAGATAAAATCAAAATTGACATAATATGCAATGTCCCCCCCTTTCGGGATGAGTCATCACAATTAGCCAGGCCTATTAAGTTGAATAGTTTTTGGCAATGGTAACCAAAACCTGTTTCCAATTAAAGAAAACCCTTCAGTGGCAAGATTTGAAAAGTTTTATAATACATTTTACCCGCGAAAAATTTGGAAACTCACTTCCCAATGGAATTTTTCAATAAAATTTGGCTTATATTTGCAATATGTAAATATAAATACATTTCTGAAATAACATTTGAAGAGCGCCCTCGAAAATGCTTATTTATGCTAATTAGCATGGGAAGGGGTGACTCGATTTGATTTTTTTTTGCCACCAAGTGAAGCGTATGGTAAAGTTAGCCAAATACATTTCGTATTTCGTCGGGTGATTCAACAAGGGACGAGCTATGTAAACGCACATAAATGACCAAACAGCCGTCCAAACGGCCGCGGCCAATTTGTCAAACGGACGCAAATAGATAGTGGCCAAATGGCCGTCAATAATCTCCGATCAGCCGTCCCTTTGTTTCAGTCTTTTCCCGGCCGTTTCAATATTGGCCTTAAATGTCTATTGAAAGAACGGACGGACGACCGTCCTTAGGTCCGGCCAATATACGCAAACGGCCGTCTATCACCTTTGGTCAGGGATGCAAGTTTTCAAACCCTGTGCTTGTTTTTTTCCCTTAAGTATGGCACCAGCTCCTTTTTCCCTTTAACCCGATTAATTTCATGTTTTTGCCTGTATTATTAACATGATATGTTTGAATTTGTAGGCCTATATAGCGTAAGGCGGTATAGAGGGCGTCTGGTGCAGAGTCTTTGTATCTTTTTTCCAACCACTAGACCCAAGCACGGGAATAAATGTAATAAAGACAAACAAGTTTTCAGGTCCGCCTATTGTCAAAATTTACGCTGTTTTATTTATTTTCAGCCTACTTTAGGACATTTTCACACCATTTTCAGGCTTACCTTTAATTCTTCAAACTTGTCAAAGTATTGTCACTTACTGCTTACATCAGGACCGGGCATCAGGAAAGCTGCGCTCTTTGGTATGTCATATTCAATATAGGGTATAGGCTTGGTTTATCAATGGAGAAAAGATATATTTTCCATGGTTTCTAATTTTATAATTGTTTATGATTAGAAGAGTAAAAATGATGTTTGGAGGATGCTTATTTTGATATGTACAAGGCATATGATCTGGGATCTTAGGTCTCATGAAAATTTTTAATCCAAGCTAACAACAAAAGGGAAAAAAACATAAAATTCCGAAGGCTCAAACATAATTTTACCATTTATTCATTTTATCTCATAATACTTGATTTTAAGTTTCCAATTTTCTTCATCAGGTTGTATATGATTCAAGATTTTCAAGATTAAAGATTCAAAATTTATTTCAATAACACATTCAAAAGTACATTTAAAAACAACTTAGAATAAACAAACATTATGTTAAAAACACAACAAACATGACAAAAGAATGGTATTGAGGAGATGGCAAAAGGCCAGTAAGGCCCGAAGGGCCATCCCCTAAGTAGGGCCTAGGTTACACACAATAAAAGGGTATGGCCTAAAAGATACAAAACACACATTCATAACACACGACATGCCCAAAACAACAAAAATGGTCATACGTTATATCAGCAAAATTTTAACTGTAATTTTCTAAAAGGTTTGTTTTAAACATGTTCCTAAGTTCTTTGACATATTTAGCTTGTTTTACTTTTTTTTCAATAGAGTTCCATAAGCCAGGACCAGATGTCTGAATTGAACGATCAGAAAACATTTTCCTCGCATTGTGAATGCTATAATTTTTGGCATTTCTTGTGATACTGGTTATGTTTACGGAAATAATTATTAAATACGCATGGTAATAAACCCGCATGATGTTTATACATAAACACTCCTAGTTCTAAATTGAATGTATCATACACGTTTAAAATGTTGTGTTTTTTGAACAACGGATTAGCATGGCATCTATAATGCTCAACGGATTAGCATGGCATCTATAAAGCTCAAATGATATTGTTCCGTATATATGTGATCAAAGGTACATTGAGGGTTCCAAAATCAAAATTGATTTTTAGGTCTCATCTTAAAGCTGAGATTTTAAGCTTTAAAATGACACCTTGCTTTTGGCTGTTGATTTTGTTCGGTTACAGAGTTACAGCCAGATTGGTAAAAGGCATCGGACTGATTCGGAAACTACGTGTATAGTTCTGAGAAAATTCGAGTTTAAAATGTTTGTACTTAGTAAAACTTAAATGGAAAGAAGATTTTTATCTTGGTTTTTAACACACTTTGCTAATGTTTTTGATGTTGTAACCTGATTAATATGATAGAATACACTTGAAAGGTAAAGTTTCAGATGACATTAAAAATTCGACCTTGGACGTGATTTTTGACTATGCTAAGCTTCTATGGCCTGTATCTCGTAATTTACTATGCCGACCTTTCGATATGACGGGTCACATATAGTTTTAAATATCTTTTATTCCCTATAACTAATTGCTATAACCATGATATTTACTAAGCAATCAATTTTCTCGATGAGGACTTCCTCTTTTTGTTCTTCTTGAGTGCTTATATTGATGTGTTTTAGCTATTGTTCCTTTGTTTTTATTACTCTTGAGCTTATGATTAACATGATTATCCTTTGTTGTTTTGTTAATTGTTTTACACTGCACTCGTGATGTCAAAAACATGGACCCTTCCAGTCGGCTTTTTGCTTATTTAGTGGATGATATTTGTTTTAAAGGTCATATGTTATATATTGGGTAACCTATATATAAATCCCCATAGATATGTTTTTCATGTCGTAATTCCCTTATTTTATGCCATACATGAGTAAATTTTGAATCATATGAGAGAGGAATAAATATTAAATGTTAATAAAATGAAAACTTAAGCTATATTTGGGTTTTAATTGGGATTGGAAGATACTGGATAGTACTTGTGATGTATGTAGCTATATTGAATATTATATATAGCATGTTCTTGGTTACACAAATGACATCTGAAAAAAAATCGTCTTTGAAATATTTCTCATGTTACACCCTGAATATTTTCTGCATGTACAAAACAGGACTTAAGTTAGTAACGGACTAGTAAAATCTTATCTGCAGTGATAATTCATGATGTTCTTGTTAAAAGATTTATACTGAATTTAAAAGAAAAAATGTTATTAAACTATTGAAATTATTTTTTCAGGAAAAAATGACTTGGTCCGATTCATGCATGGTGCTTCTCAGTGAAAAGGAATCGCCCTGTTATCCTGTTCCGCGCTTTCGAGCGAAGCCTAAGAAGCAATATAATTTACGAACTTAAATCTCTGGAAACTATTTCGTTATAAAATGACACTACTTGGATTCTGAATCAAGAATCATCCAATTCTGATCTCCTCAACACTCATCTTGTATAAAGACCTATATCGCATAGTTCAGTTTGGTAAAACAACTTTATAATAATTATTGCAGTATGCTTGGTCGCTGGGAAATGGTCTACAAGTTTGAATAACATTGCAGGGAGTGAAAATCACAAAATGTCTGTAGTGTATCATAGTGGGCAGTCCACGCATTTTTAATGGGTGGGGCTTTGAAATCTTGAAAAATTGTAAAAGGGTGGGGGTTCACATTTTTCCACTTAAAAGGGTGGATTGATATAAAGGGTGGAAGCAAACTATAAAGGGGGGGGGGGGGTTCTTCAGACTCCCAATTTGTGTAACTATACTTACAAAACGAAATGGAAAAAATGGAATATCCTTTTGACTGAAAATAAGTGAGGTGATATTTCAGGATTGCTTTTGGGTGTCAGTCTACAACATTGCCATGACACCCAAACTGGATCATATAAGATAAATAGGAATACTCTCAGGCTAAAAATAAGTGAGGTGATATTTCAGTAAAAATGCTTTTGGGTGTCCGGGTATTAAAAATTACCAATACCATGACACCAAAAGTGGATGTAAGAAACATATATAAATTGCTAAAAGGGTGGGGGTCTGGAATTTTATGTATTAAGGGTGCCTTTATAAAAAGGGTGTGGTAATATATAAAGGGTGGGGGTCTAACCCTACTGCCCACTATGGTATTTTCTGAAAAAGTGTTTGCTCTGCAAAGCAAAGAAATATGAAATCCATGTGAAAGTAAATTTACCGTGGTACCTCCATGTATATATTTCATTTTATACGCATTACGGGCATGTGATAAACAAAAGAATGCTATCTCGATGTTCGTGTATTGTGCTCTATAAATAGAAAAATGTTGAATAAAACAAAGAGTAGGCTATAGATTATCGACCAAATAAAAATAATAATAATTATAATAAAAACGACTGGGAAATAAGACTAACACGGCCGTTCTTAGAACGGGCACGTTCATTCTTACAACAGCCGTGGTTTTGACAAGTCCTGTTTAGTTGACACGAAACATGACAATTCCGTATCCGTGTTGACATGCTGTTATCCAATTAAAGGATACGGAAAAAGTATCTTTTTTCCCACCTTGCCCCATTCAATGGTAATGCAGGGCCCGCGGAACGGCCGGGCTGAGGGGGCCCGAGCCCCCTCATTTTTTGACCAGGGTCCCTGGACCCCACGTCGATTTGCGCCACACTCTACTAAAGAGTAAAAACCTGAGCCCCCTCACTTTAAAAAGCGTTCCGTGAGCCCCCTCACTTTAACCAGCGTTCCGCGGGTCCTGTTAAATGTTACATTTCGTTTTTCAAGAGCGGCAATGTTTGGTCAAAAGATCTTAAAAATGCGAACCTATAGGATAGGATACTTTCATAGTACAATGGAGCCAACAAGGTGTTGTCTATCTCATGATTCGATTTGGAAACAACACTTTTTGTATACACAGAACACTATCGATGTCGTAGAAAACTTTTTGGTAATTTTTGATCTAACTGTACTCCGTGTTACCATGACCGCGGAGTATATATAGGCCTATGACATGAGTCTTGAAGGCCTTTAATCACGATAACGATTATAAAAGGCACATACCTTTATGAGCTTTCGGAAAGGCATTTGGTTTTAGTACTAGTATACTAAGCCAAGAAACGAAGGCCTAATATAATTGCCCGCGGAGAGGGAAATTTCAATATAATTTGTTTATGTGCCTATACCGCCGGCCATATATAGGCCCAATGCCTATTATGATAAAGATGGTCAATACCATATACTGAGAAAATGTAGCTCTATTCCGATAAGGCATAATAATAATAATAATACACTACATTTATAGAGCGCAAATTACAAAGGTTTCTAAGCGCTTAAAACAGATAACTATACACTACAATATTCAGTACAAGCATAGATCCTCACAATTTGAGGATTTGTGGTACAAGCAAGTCATGTCAATGTGAATAATCCAGGTCCTCAGATAGGCCTGCATGAACTGTATTATACAAATATCATGGTCATGCCGAGGAAAAGGCTTACTATGGAATCAGTACCGTGTGGAATCTATTAGTCCTAAACCGGAGGGCGTGGGGTAGGCCTATAATAGAGTTCAAGTCTTAGGATACGATCCAGCACCTTCCAGTTCACGGAGAGCTAGGACCATGGCCAATAGATACTATGACCACATCTATATCCCGAATAAGATCATAATTTGTTTTATAATTATGTTTGCATCCTATATATTTGGCCGTCGATTGCGAAAATTTCTGCAATTTGTAAAAAAAAAATGGGCTTCATAATCAATCAGGCATGGGCGGATGATTGGCCTAATGTGAACTTTGATCAGGATTTAGGATATTATAAGTGTCAAATAGTATCTAGCTCACTCAATCATCACTATAATAGGTTTGTTTTGTTTCTTTGTTTTGTGGGGAAAAAATGTAGGTCCTACATATTTTCAGTTTTGTAACTATAGCTTTAACCAATTCAAGATAAATAATTTTTAAACGGATAATAATAATAATTGTAAAACGTGGATCCAATTAAATGATAAAAACATTAAAATTTATTGATTATAATATATATATGGCCTATTCCAACTTGGGATGAAGATTTCCAAATCTTCATCCCAGTAGGTCCTATACAATAACATAGCTATGTACCCGGCGTAAAATACACACAAATACTTATCAAACAGCCGTCTAAACGGACAGCCGTAGGCATTCCGCATTTGGCAGTTTTAGAAACGGACGTGTCTGTTACGACGGCTGTTTGGAGATTTTGCACGGCCGTTTGCACTATATTGTGCAAACGACCGATCAAAATTTTGCTGTAAAAGTTCTGATATTAACCGTTTTTTTGCTTACAAAAAGGGAAATGGTGTCTGAGGAGGAATGTCAGCGGCGTTACCAGACGTTTGTCATGGGGGTGGGGTAGGGAGGGTAAAGGAGTTTCTTGTCGACAAGCCTAAGTTTTTTGCCGACACAAAAATAGAATAATCACTACTTTCTCATACAACACGTGCAAAGGGGGTATCTGAGGGGGATGTGCCCCTTGGGGAGTAAGACAATTTCAAAACACCACTCATATACGATTTGGAGTATATATTGAGGCCTCAAGTTAGCATTTTTCCCCATTAAAATCTAGGCAGGGTACTCCAAACACTGGCATTAAACAGTAGAAAAAAAACATCTGGAGGGGTGTTTAAGGGGGATTTGCCCCATCAGTAGCTAGAAAAAGTTTGGGAATTTCGATACACTATTCACGTGATTTAGTGCATAGATTTGCTATAGGCTGATGCCTCGGGTTAGCTTTTTTTTCACCCATCAAAATCTTGGCATGGTAGGCCTACTCCAGACAGTCGCATTAAACAGTGGACAACCCATTTGGAAGGGGTATCTGAGGGGATGTTACCCTCAGAAGCTTCAAAATGCTGAAGACTGAACATGCTAGTGTCATAAAAAGTCTATACTTGTTAAATCTAAAATGTGGAAGAAAAAACATGTATTTATAAATTGCCGACAAAAAGATTGTTTTCCTTAGCATGACAACTACCATGTTGATATAAGATAACTTTTCGTTTAAGTCTCTTCTTTTAATTCATTTTTTCTTTCTTTTCTCCCCTTTTCTTTCTTTTTTCATTTCTGTTTTCTCTTTTTCTCCAAATAAATAAATAAATAAATAAATTATCACAATTGATTACTCAAATTAATGATAAGCAATCAGTTGACAACAATTAAAATTCACTTATGGGGACATGAAAAAAATCCGTCAGATACAGGTTCAGAAATAATTTAAACATGATAGTGAAATTTCTGGTTCCTGATTCCCAAATCATATTTCTGCAGGAATTTGAATTACGCGGTGACATTTTTCCGTCCATTGACATGATATAGGTCAACTTTACCATTTTACAACTCTATCCTACAATATTTAAAAGGCTCAAAGGGTATGGGCAGGGCTCGTATAGGCCTATAAAAATTGGCTTTTCAGTCGCTGATATGGTGCCAGGTGCCGCCAATTATCAATTTATGGTGTGGTGGTGTAAGTTCTTTACTTCCTTTTAAACTTTTTTTTTTTGTGCTTTTTATTAATAAAATTATTGATTCGTCGGGTGATTCAACAAGGGACCCCATCAACTTTACAATTTTACAGCTCGACAGAAAATTAGCCAGGCCTATATAGAGTAAACTAGTTTTGGGGAATGGGAACCCAAACCGGTTACCAATTAAAGAAAACCCTTCAGTGGCAAGATTTGAAAAGTATTATAATACATTTCTTTTAAAGTCCTAACAAATCAGAGTCTTTGAATTTTCAAGACATTGTGCTATGATATTCAAACTTAAGGGTCTGATGTGTAAGAAGGCCTACAATAACTAAATTTCGGTGGGAATTTGCGAAAAAAATAAAAAAGAATATGCAAATTCAATTCCACCCCACCCTGATTTCAGAAGAATCAGAGAGGTGCCAATAAAGAAGCAAGAGTTAGTTATTTACATATTACCTGGGTGCGTGATATAAGTGTTTTATATGTTGTGTACTTTTTAACAGTGGAATAATGGAACCATTATAGCATAATGGGATTGCGTAGTTTAGAGGCGTTTTAACTAACGAGGACCGGCGTGAAATTCAAAACTGCAATTCGCAGGTCTACGTTGCTTGTCGTTACCCCCATACGTCGCAATGTAAACGCACCTTAAAGTCGGTGGTCCGCTCTTGTTTTTATTCACCGGGTTTAAACTCACAAGATTTTTTTTTATCTGCTTTGCATTGTTTAAACAAATACAAACCAAATTTATGGTATACAAAACCGAACGATTAATATATTTGTTCTTTATTTTTCTACTAACGTGTAAATCTGTCAATCTGGACTCTGTGACTGATTTTCTCACTATGATATCAACGATATATAAATGCGTAGGCGCTAATATGGTCATTTTTCTACGGTGAAAGTAGGCCTAAGTTGATGTGACCGGCCGAGACTAGTATTCTCCTGAAACTCCTAACCAAAGTTCGAGGATTTTTTTTACCCTCCAGTAAGTACAGGGCCTATGTTCAGAAAAAGTCGAACCCATTAATTCATAGCCTATATCATGCCCATAATTTGGAGAGCCGTTTTACGTCTACCTAATTAAACCGTGCTAGAGTTGAAACCAAGTTAGAGCCTATAAGGATATAAATTTTACTATCGCGTCATGCGTTATACACACAGACCTAGTTAATTCCGGGGCTAAATAATTATTATAAAAAAAACCTCATCTATAGGACTCATTGTCATGCCTTTTAAAAGGAGTATATATTTTTCAGGTTACTTTCCCGAATAGGCCTATCCTCCTTACCCCTCTGAAAAAAATCCTTAAAAAAAGATTGGGCCCAAAATATCAAGTAGGCCTACCTGTTGAGATGTAAGATGATCACGATCCGGGATTTCGGATAACTAGTCCTGCAAACTTCTTATAACATAATATTACCCTGCAAATCTAAGCAAACCTGCAACATTGCAAAATTTAAACAATTGACACTGAATAACCCTACTTTTCGGAGCTGATTACAATTAGAAAAGCCTTATAGTCTTTGATATAATGATAGGCCTAGTCTATGCCGAACTCAGTGAAAGTGGAACAGAATAATGGGGCGATTCCTTTTCATGGAGGAGTACCATGCATGAAGGTATTGCTTTCAAGGTTAGGCAAAGGTTTAAGGTGATCAAAACAATGATTCTTTGCCAGAATTAAAAACCAGACTCAAATCACAGACCCTCAGAAATGATTTCCAAGATACATTCAGTTTGACCATTTGCAAAATATGCAAATCAAGCAAAACAAATTCATTATGTTACCATATTTACTTAAATCCCCAATAGGTGTGTTTATTTAAGAATCATCAATGCCATTTTGTTAACACTTAAGTGGTTAGGGGGGGGGGGGTGTCCATATGGACCCAACATTTGTTTTTTGCGCGTTTTTTTTTTCAGATTTTATTTCAGGAATGTATTTTTACTTACATACTGCAAATATGAGCCAAATTTTATTGAAAAATTCTATTTATTTGGAAGTGTGTTTTCAAATGTTTGGCGGAAAAATTGACAAGACATGGCAAAATTTGTTTTGGCCGCCATTTTGAAACGGTTTGTCCGATTTTCATTTTTTTTCTTTGTTTTAGTTCTTTTGAAGTACTTTACCTGTGACCAGAGTTTCAACGTAAAATTTCTTCGCGAAAGCGCTTTTTCAGTGTTGGGTCCATATGGACCCCCCCCTCTCCCCCGCCCCCTGCCTTGACCAGTAACGGGCATGTGGAGGACCTTGACTAGTTTAGTGTTAAAACATTGACATATTACCCGTTTTCTAATGTCTCAGAGCTTGTCCCCCGAGAAGAGTGGGTGGTCTTTTACCAAATTCACTCTGTAATCATTGATTTTATGTGCTTAATTATGACGTCATAAGTACTTCCGAGTAAAATCACGAGTTTTGCCAGAAATGGGCAAAAAAAAAATCAAAATTTTGCTGTAAAAGTTCTGATATTAACCCCTTTTTGCTTACAAAAAGGGAAATGGTGTCTGAGGAGGAATGTCAGCGGCGTTACCAGACGTTTGTCATGGGGGTGGGCTGGGGGAGGGTAAAGGAGTTCCTTGTCGACAAGCCTAAGTTTGCGACAAAAAAATAGAATAATCATTACTTTCTCATACAACACGTGCAAAGGGGGTATCTGAGGGGGATGTGCCGCTTGGGGACAATTTCAAAACACCACTCATATACGATTTGGAGTATATATTGAGGCCTCAAGTTAGCATTTTTCCCCATCATATATTTGCAGTTATTAGCAACATTTCGTATACAATGCACACGCAACGCTCTTAATTGATGCATGACCCCGAGATATCTTCCCGTGTTTTGGGTATAGGATAATAACTTGCCAAGATCGCTGTATCAAAACTAACCGGCCGAT
>JXSR01S018538.1:8530-29059 GCA_000969725.1 Ophiothrix spiculata
CAAAGATTCACAGTTGGAAAACCAGTTGAACTGGTTTTTCATTATCCCAGTTGGAAGTGTTCCATTTTCCGTGACGGAAATTCTACGGCCAGTTGGAAAACCAGTTGAACTGGTTCAACTGGTTTCGGAGAGAAACCAGTTCAAACCAGTTCAACTGGGATCAACTGGAATTTCGACCTGGGTCTCTAGTAGGCTTGTCAACAATTTGTTTTAGCTTATTGTTTTTGCACAGAGAGGTAATATCAAGTCTCTTTATATCTCCAATAATACAAATACCAGCACATGGATGCTTAGATCTAATAATATCTAGAGTGTCTTGTATATGATTTAGCATAAGCAATTCATGTTTCTTTTCCGGGAAATACGCGGTGCAGATAACTAAGGAGGAAATTTCTCTTGGTAATCTACGGGGGCGTATTTGCACCCAAAATACTTCAGGGTCCGCTGGAATATCAACTTTGATGGACAATGGGTGAAAACTTTGTTTAACGTAGAGAGCAACCCCTCCTCCATTTCGAACTGATCTAGATTTCATGAACTCATCTGGAATAATGAATGTATAAAGAGTGTCGGTAAAACATTACATTATAGAAAATGGATTGAAGCAGGTTTTATAGGTGTTTCATCGTAGCACAACCAAGGCGAATACATTTCTTATGCTGATTAAAGTAAAAAGATTCAAAACAAAGGAACTTCACTCTTTGAATATTTTGTAATTAGTGAAGCTCTTCCTAGGAACTGGAAAAAGAAAAAGAAATAAGAAAAACGACATTTTATCATCCTTAGGTTTATGCCACAAATCGACTTTTCACCCAATTGAAAAATGCTCATCTAAAATTGCAAGGAATATTGTATTATCAAAATTAGCTGTTAAGCCTGTAGCTCAAGAATTCTGGAATAAGAGGTTTAAAATGTTTACAATTGATCGGAACACTGTTTGGAAAAATTCAGTTATTGAGAGATTGAGAGATTGGAATTGGAAAATCCTGTGTAATATTTATCCAACAAGAATATATCTGTATAAGATAGGTAATACCAACAATGATGTATGTCAAACATGCAATGAAAGAGATTTTATTGAACATTTTTTCTTTACTTGTAAAACCGTTAAAGAAATGTGGTCAAATGTCAACTTTTTGCTGACGGATAAAACTAAGACAAACATTTAACTTTGTGCTACTGACATTATTTTTTTATATTCAAAAGGAAATAGATTAAACAATAGTATTTGTAATGAATACATTTCAATTGCAAAAATGTGTGCTAGTAAATATAAGTACGGTAAACATCCAAATCTTTTGAGTTTACTCACACACGAATTAAAGATAAGACATTATATTTAACATGTTTAATTACGTTTTTGTAATCTAAGGATTGTGTAAAAAATTTATAATATTTTAAAGGCGTATGCCAGACATATTTGTCAAAGAGAAAAACAAACAAAACAAAAGTTTTCTTGAAAAAGATAAGAAAAGAAGAAAATGATATTATGTGAGACATCCAATAAGGTTGATTATATTGAGCATTTCTTTTATGAGTGTAATACAATTAGCAGGATATGGGAAGAAGTAGAAACAGTTCTTTCCCGGTTATATAACATAAAAACTAAAGTTAGATTAAAAAGGGGGAATTTTTGGTCATGAGAGTATAAATATAGCCAATGAAAAAAATGAAATTTGTTGATAACTATCCAAATATAAAAGTTTACCTTATTTTAAACTTAGAGTAAGAAAAATTATCTAATGTACAAAAGTACTAAGTATTATCGAATTTAAGTAATTGTATTACATATGATATTGTGTTAACATCATGAAATAAGTTCTATTGAAGTTATGTTTTATATGACACATTAAATTGTATGTTTAAATGTTCGTTTCAAATTCAAATAAAAGATAACAAAATGAAAGTTCCATATATAAAAAAAAATCTGGCTTCATGGTTTTGCAGCTTAACATCTGTGCCAAATTTCATGGCTATATGAGTTTTTGTTTTTGAGTTATGCTTGTTCCCGTCATGCAACTTTGCACATTTTCACATTATGAGAAACAACATTTTCGAAAAAAAAATAAGTAAGTATTAAATTCTTAAAGATAATACATTTACACACAATTTGAGCCCATTTCGGTTAAAATCACATTTAAATTAGCGGAGTTACAGATTTTTAAAAAAATATACCGCTTAAATATAGCTGGATGAGATCAAATAAATAAATATATAAGAAACCGACTAATTCCAAAAGATTCTCTGCATATGCTGTGCAATGCATTATTTCGATAAAATAACAAATAAATTTCACTAAAAGTGTAATAATTTATCAATAAATATTTTTAAAGAAATTGTTTAAAATCTCAGTTTGAACGTGTTTTATATACATGATATATAAATGTATAGGAAAAAGTATCGGGCCGTTTGTGACTACCTTACTTTAAATTACCATAACTTTGGAACCAAATGTCCGATTGAACTCAAACAAAAAGCATTAGAAATTAGACATTCTGCACTTTCCGAACATGATATTATCTCAAATTTTGTGATCGAACAGAATTTTGTGTTGAGGTAGCATCAAATGCAGTTGGACTACACTTGAACGAGGGAAAAGCCAAGACTCTCCTGCCATCTCAACCAGTGTGATGATCATTAGAAGTGTTGAGCTGGAAAATGTGTCTGAATCTAAATATCAAGGGTCATACATCTCAGACTCATCCCATGACTTCAAATGTAGAAAAGCACAAGCATGGATTGCTTGCAATAAACTACATAAGATATTGAAATCCCCACATGACAGATGTAAAAAAAAAAGTAATCTTCAAAGCCAGCGTGGAAAGTCGGCCTTTTCTTTTGTATGGCTCAGAAACTTGGCCTATCAATAAGTATAATAATATAATAATCAGAAAACGCCGTTTATGTTTGTCTGGACTCCCGGCGCCAAATTAAATAGAGGCAGAAGTCTCCTTCAGTACTCTGATACCATCAAGAGTTGCCTCAGCCACCAGAGATCCACCAAGTCATGCATAACAGGGAAATCTGGTCATAACATGTTCTTTCATTCCGTACACTGACGACCGACGATGATGATGATGATAATGTTATAAAAAAAACAATTTACATAACAGTGACGAGTTGTGAAAATAATTATAATCATAAAACTGTATTCAAAATGTATCTTGAGATCTTATCCACATCTACATGGTGAATTGTCCTCATTAGCCCATTTTTTGTCATTAATATTTTCAGTGCAAATCTGAGTTTGATTCTAGAGTTCTAATAATGGTCCGACTACAGGCGCAGTCCCAGAAAAGTAACCAAAACACTGCTTTTATTACGTCTGATCAATTGTGTTACACCAGGTCCATGGGCCATCTAGTTCACCGTCTGGATTTCTGCAAAACTGATGTTTTGGTTGTGCTTTGTGTTGTTTGCGATGTCCAAAATTGACATGTTTTTCCCACTTAATCAAGCCCGACTGATCCAGTGTAGCTCTCTGTATGCGGGAGAACAAAAAGCACGTAAAAGTACGTAATTCTAAGTGACTAAAAGCAATAAAACATCGTCAACATAAGGCATTTCAACGTAATATTGAGTGAGTTGTAACAGAGTATGTCCCCTTTTATTTTACACAGTTTTGAAAAGAGGTTTGTATTTTGATCAATAATCAAAATACACAGCACAATTTGCTACTGTTAGTGAGTGACTGACTAAAATATTTCTTTTTTTAAGTCCGCTTTTCCTGTGAAGCTTATTTGCTCTTAACATTTAAATGACATAGTAAGCTCTCTTCAATGTGCTGAAAAGGACAAAAATGCCGTATCTAGAAAGCCTATATCAAACCTGGAAGAAGAGAGATATCGAACCTGGAAGAAGAGAGCTATTTAACGTCAGTATTTGTTCAATAGTGGTCAAAATATTTGATTCTGTATTTTTGTATTAACTTAAATGATATTATATACTTTAAATAAGCAGAAATTTAAATAAAAATGCTATTCTAAATATCAAAGAATAGGGAGCGTATTACTCCACATGAACAAATAAAGCGGTTTGTCTTACAATCACATCTCCCAGGAGTAGCTTCTACTTCACACAATGTCAATATACCGGCGGGTAGGTGTACGCTCAGATACTGTCCTTTCATATTGCAGACGAAATTTATCTTCTGATTAGTTTCGATTTGTTCTAATGTCACTGTTGTTCCACATTCAGGGTTGTGTCTGGTGGAGCTAGATCCTATACGAATTACAGCTCCGTTTAACCTCTCAGCTAAGTAAAATAAAGAATAGTTAAAGACGCCTATTGGTAGACATGTTACCACCGGTGTTGTCTGCTGAGAGTGAAACTTTATGATAATGTTGACTTGATTTTATGCTACTGATATATGTTTGTTTTTTAAGAGCTGCATGGGCCACAAATTTCAACAAAGCTAGATATCGGCGCTACATGAAGCACCGAAGTACTGTACTTACTGCAACAATCTTCCCGGTTGTAAATACTGACAACCCCGATGCAGTGCATTAAACCCAGGTCGACCATCCACCACCTGTCAGCCCCATTTGCTACATGAAAGAAATGATGAAAATATATTTCTTAGATTATATTGTTGTAAAAGACCAAATAGACCAATGATAGATCTACCTGTAAAGGCAATAACAAAAATATAAAGTCACGCGCGCACATAATAATCCAACAATTATTCTTAATATTCTGACTGAGTCTGCTGTTACATCATTAAAAAGTCCGGGTAAAAAGGGACACTCAGATGAAACTCAAAAGTTTTAACGAAAAATAAACGTGTACACTCTTAAAAAGAAAGGATCAAATTGATCCGATAAAGTATCAAATATGAGCTTACCCTTTTCCGGATCAATTTTGATCCACATTCTCCTCAAATTTGATCCTTTTCGGATCAAACACACTCTTTTTTGATCCAAAAAGGATCAAATAAGATTCTAACATCTTTTACTCCACAACTGAGAGAATGACTTCACTGTTGCAAGATTGGCGCTAAAATGGCGTGGCACTATCACTAAAAACCACTCTGATAGCCTAGTGGGAGCGTTGTTTAAGTCGTGGCGACGAAACTTACGCAGTTGTCGCAACAAACTAACGACGCAAAACTTCGTCCATGGAAAACTAAAAAAACATGCGTACCACCAAGCCACACATAAATGCGTTTCAAAAGAAAATTAATAAATGAGAGTTTATACTGTCCGTTTGAACAAAAAAGGAGCATTCTTTTTAAAGTGGGCAGCGCAAAGCAGTTGTCACGTAAAGAATAAATTATGCTTCAATTTTGTCATATCTTTTCAATAATCCCACGAAATGTGATGATTTTGGTATGATTGTAAGGAAACTTTATTAATCCTTAATATAAAGAATTCAAAGTGTAAATTAAGCATAATGACTTGTTAAAGCTAATTAGCCAGGGGTGGAGGTAGGTACAGTTGTCATGGGTACGTTTGTGGTAATATAAAAATTGGGCATCTAATTTTCTGTCATATTTTTTCGAAATTCCAGTAAAATGCCATAATATTGGTATGATATGAAATCTAATTTATTGGATATTAAGGGGGAATATGGTTTGGAAGGGCTTGCAAAAATTGCAAATTTAAATTTAAAACAAAATTATCTTTCTTTTGTTTTAGTTTGACAACAATCGGAGCTTCCGTTCAAAAGATATAGTCGAAAATGTAACTTCGCGAGCGAAATTTATTGTTTTATTTCTTATGCATTTTATTGTTTTTTCAAGCTGGGATATTTAACTTTTCCCGCTTTAAAATTCTATATCTCGAAAATAGATTTTGCTGTTCAAAAGTCATGGTCGAAAATGTAATTTCAAATTATTGTTTTATATATAATAAGAGCAAAACAGTGTTTACTTACAATTTGTAAGTAAATTATGCGAATGCGTATGTCAGACAAAATGTACCCTAGTAAAAATCGAGTACAAAATAGTATAACATTTCTAAGGTGCACATTTGGAACATCATTTAAGTACAATTTGAGTACATTTATAGTACACAAATTTGTACTATATTTGTACTAAAACTGTACTATAATTGTGTTCCAAATGTGCATCTCAGGAATGTTGTACTAGAATTGTACTCGATTTTTTCCAGTGTAGATAATGTAGATACTTAACCCTAAAAGAGCCGGGGAGGGGGCGGAATTCGCCCCCCCCCCCTCCGACATTTTTTCCTATACCTCCGCCGGTTGTTATTTTTTCGCGCTGAAACTTCTTGACCTTTTTTCTTTAAGCCTTGCACTTATTTTAAGACTATTTTTGTGAAAATCGGCGTGGCGTTCCGTAATGGCACGCTGGGTCAAACGAAAAACTGACCAAAAACTGATTTTCAATGGAAATTACACACAAATCGTGTTTTTTGATTTCAGGACACACTTCCACTATGTTTTATCTTATTTATTTGATTTATTGGTAGTAAGAACATGTGAAAGTATACTTTTTTTGCGAAAAACCACGATTTTTGCGTTTTTGACATGACGTCACTGTGACGTCATACAAGGTCCGTTTTCATTTTTTTGGTACCAATGGACTCGTGAGGGTCCTAGATATCCACCAGTACCCTACACTTGATGATTCGTCAATCGGTTACCGAGATCCTAAGGGGGCGGGGGGGGGGGGGGGAATCCGCGCCCCTGGCTGTGAGATGGGTCGAAAAAGCCCGACATTTTAAGGGTTAAACCAGGCAATTCACAGCTCAAACAGGGCGAACTCAGAGTCGTAATTCACGTCCGGATTTTCGGGCAAAACAACACGGTTTGTTACATTATCATTAAAAATCAACTCAGCATATTTATAAAATATTGTTTGTAATTCAATAAGAAGTATCAAGCCTACAATCATTCAAAACTTGAAATTATGAGGTTTCGGCGAAAAAAGGGTCAACTTTTTCGAAGTAGTCTTCAGGCATCATTTTGACCTTGATACTGTAAACGCCAATATTTTTGCGCTCAGTAATTGTTGCGCTCAGCCAATTTTGGACCGTTTCGCGTGCTTTTATTCTCGCGCACATGAACATTGTTCGAGTATAGAATTCCATTTGCAACAAATCCTCATTAATTTTCGCGGTACATTTATTTTCGCGCTGTCATTTTGCGAGAAAAGCGGGAAAATAAATGTAGCGCGAAAAATACCCCTTATACAGTAATGGACGTGAAATCACTAGTATAGTTCCATGTATAAACTAGAGACTCTATTCAATATGTACGCCAAAAATTGTGATAATCTGATAGGTGTAAGTAGGTAAAAACTTGCAGTAAACATGACATTCAGCCGAGCGAGAAGTTTTTAGGGACTGTAGCTTTAAGACGAAGTTGATTAAGATACCAAACAATTTGTAAGTAGAACCAAAAACAAGCATTAAAGTTATATTAAAGATATAAGTTTGGATTTAATAACATTGTATGCATTTGTGTTATTTAAGAACCCGTGAGGTGATTTTGGCCTCGGTCACTTTTAAATCCTTGACCATAACAAAATGCACATAGATAATACATTTAAATAAGCCTGGTGTAGCCAATAAATCACGTCATATGGATTTATGAAAAACAACTTTCCTAATTCATTGAAACTAATAAATACCATTCTTCCATTTCTGTTATTGAAATATATACATCAGATTCATTTTTCATCAACTTTAAGTACCAAAACCCAAGTCCGGTATTAAACTGAAGCCTAAAATATTATTCAAAGCCAGAGTCATACAGTAAAATTTCACCCTTCCATAGAATTTAGACAAGCGTAGCAAATTCCACTGCAAATTTATGTTTATTCACGTACCTGTATGGGTACAAGATGCTCCATCATAAATTCCATTCTTGTTTCCATCTACAGCTCTTTCAGCTACACCGTTATGCGTAATGTCATTCTGTGTGGCTTTCTTTCTAAAGAGAATGTTTTCTGCATGAAAGAAACAAGAAGAGATCGAAATGGAGGGCTAGTTTAAGTCTATTGTAAATTGAATGAAAAATTGCATTGACAATTACAGGCTGTGGTGATATCATAAACAGCCTTATATCGCAAAAGCGAGCTTTCAATCAAAGTCGGAATACAATTTAAAGTTACTTTACCAAGCTGAAACAGCTCGAATCATTCATTCGTGTATATGTAGGATTTTGTTTACATGTGTAAAGTAAAATACGCGTGACATTTTTATTTCGTGCTTTTAATACCACTAAAACACCTTTCTACCAACTCTATTTACTGTTTTGATTACCTTTAACATCAACAGAAAAGTTGCAATGAGCCACATTTCCACTATGGTCAGTAGCATTGCAGGTGACTATGGTTTGTCCGATAGGAAATTGTGCTTCCAAATCGCTAGTGCAAATAACGTCAGATGTGTGACCAGAGTTATCAATTGCATTTGGCTTCATCAATTTAACCACGGCTGTTGGTAAGTCTTTGTCTGCTATGCTTGCGATATCATCTGGGCAGGTTAGTTGCGGTACTTCTACATCTACAGAAAAAAAAGCAAAAGAATTGCAACTTATGTTATTTTTAGGCTTTAAAAAATATTAAACTTGTTACTTAAAAATAACTAGCAAAACATTTTTTTGTTCGGACTTTGTTGCACCTTATAATATACTTTACATGTTTGACGTGTTTTAAAACAGAAAGACGCACACAACATATACGCCGATGTGTATTAATATATGTCCTGCTATTTTGTGCCAGAACACGTTTTAAATATCTATGCTTTCCAAATCCAGTAGATTATAATAAAAGTTTGATAAATATTACTAAAGTAGTGCCATAAAACATTTTAGAATAAAAGATTTGGACGAATTATTCATCCAGAAGATAACGATGATACCATGACAGATATTTGAGATATGTAAAAACTTTAGCAATTCGCATCAGCTTGATTACCATTATATTATGCAGTGATTTCCTTTTAACTGACAATGAAATGCAGTTTGAGGTTTTGATATGCTCACTAACGCAATTGTCTTTTAAATACGACACATTTCAACTGATTCTAAAAGTAAAGTGACCCCGGGAAAGTGACACTAGTATTAACCTAAACTTATAGAAGCTGATGCTGTAGAATTTTTAACATACGCCCTTATTGGTTGTTAAAATGTACCCTGTTTTGATTACTTGTGACATTAACATAAAAGTTGCAATGAGCCACATTTCCACTCCCGTCAGTAGTACTGCATGTGACTATGATTTGTCCGATAGGAAATTGAGTTTGTGAATCTGGAGTGCAAATAATTTCAACTCTGTGCCCAGAGTTATCAGACGCATTTGGTTTCACCCATATAACATTGGCTGTCGACAAGCGTGTGTCTGTTACATTCGCGATATTATTAAAAGTATTTTGAGTTTTCAAATATGTGAAATACTACAGGATGGTCCAAAAAACTTAACACCCAAATTAAAAGTATTTTTTTTACTTGGCAATTATACCTCTATCAATTTCAGTTGGTAAAGGCATCATGTGGAATAGGTTTTAAGCCATTCCTGCATTTTTGATCAAGTTTTGATCATTGGGTTTTAAGATACAGTCCATTATTAAAATATTGCTTCAAAGTGACTTGTCCACGATTGCTCTTCTCTCCTTCTGACTTAAACCCTTCAATGGATTACACAACATTGATGTGTAATCAATTTAAGTACTCTAACCTGCACGTACTGCACTGGATGTTGTGTTACGGGCGTTCCCTGCTTGAATTGAAGGCGTTTTCAATGCATTTTCCTAGCTGATCTTTTAATGTAATCTCGTCAGTTTACAGCACCTGAAATCTATCTGACAACGATTGAGGGACAAAGTCTAACCACTCTTTTGGAAAACATTTACCAAAGAAGACAAAACAAACAAACAAACAATAAAAAATACGTGAGCTGCAGTCCACAAGCCTCTTGTATAAACCAGTAATCTGCACTGCACCATTATGTTGCTGAAACTTGCGGTCCACTATCTGAAGCTATATTCAGGTACATATTCAATTCAAAATTAATGATCAATCACTTTCATCAGATGAACACGCGTAATTTAACCTGCAGTACAACACGTGTGGAACCAAATACGGTGCAGATCAAGGGGAACAGACTGAAGACAAAAACGAAAAAAAAAAAAAAAGAAAAAAAAAACACCTTCGTGGACAAGCCACTTTGAAGGACGGTTTACATAAAGAGCTGTATCTCAAGACCTAATGATGCAAATTGCATTAAACTTTCAGGGATGGTTTTAAAGGTATTAACAATAATTCTTGTGCAAATTCAAGTTGATTGAGGTACAATTATTGTCTGAAACATGGCCTTGAACTTCGGTTCTAAGTTTTTTGATCCACCCTGTAGTACAACTGTCTTTTTTGTACAAACAGCTTGTTTTGATTCATGAGAGAAGTGATAGCCTCTTTAGAAAGACTGTTTTTAAGTGTTTTTAAAATATTTATTTCAATTTATCATAAACTCTTTAGGAAGTACAGAATAGAAATGAAATATATTTTGAAATTCTATTAAAATACACCCCCACTTGTAGCTCAGTTATTGTACTCTGTTTTGATTACCTTTAACAAAAGTTGCAATGAGCCACATTTCCACTCCCGTCAATAATATTGCAAGTGACTATAGTTTTTCCGATAGGAAAACGTTTCCCTGAATCTGGAGTGCAGATAACATCAGCTGTATGACCTGAGTTGTCTGATGCATTTGGTTTCTTCCATAAAGCCATGGCTGTTGCCAAGCTTGGCTCTGTTATATTTGTGATGTCACTTGGGCAGGTGATTTGTGGTATCTCTTCATCTAGAGAAGGAAATTGTTGAACTCATTTTAATTCAATTCAATATCACCATGATCACATATCACATTCACTTTCAAGCAACCGAACATAAACAATACCATAAATGATAATGAAACAAAGAAAAGATGATACTATTGTAAACAAGACAAAAGGCCAAGAAGACCTGGAAGGGTCTTGCCCCAAGAAAGGCTTCGAGCTACACATGACAAAGAGTAGAGTCTTACACAACTTGTTTGTTTGTTTGTTTACAAAAGAAGAAATGTAATTCGTCACTGAAATAGTAAACACGTCAAATGATTATAAATGAAAAATAAAATAAAGGATACAAGCATTAAAGTGATATCATACTAGCCGTTACTGTGTTACAATTTTTCTACATATACTGTTGTTTGTAGCCATTCTGTTTTAACAGAAATGTTGCAAAGAAAAGATGATACTATTTTGAACAAGACAAAGTGCCATTTAGACCTGGAAGGATCATGTCCCGAGAAAGGCTTCAAGCTGCAGCTGCACATTACAAAGAGTAGAATCTTATTTGTTTATTTACTAAAGAAGAAATGTAGTTTGTCACTGAAATAGTAAATACCTCAAATGATTCTTAATAAATAAAATAAAGAATACAAGTATTAAAGTGATATCATACTAGCCGTTACTGTTTTAGAATTTTTCTACATATACTGTTGTTTGTAGCCATTATGTTTTGATTACCTTTAACATCAACAGAAAAGTTGCAATGAGCCACATTTCCCCTCCCGTCAGTAGTATTGCAGGTGACTATAGTTTGTCCAATAGGCAAACGTGTCCCTGAATCTGGAGTGCAGATAACATCAGCTGTGTGACCAGAGTTATCAGATGCATTTGGTTTCAACCATGAAATCATGGCTGCCGGCAAGCTTTTGTCTGCTACATTTGCGATATTATTCGGGCAGATTACTTTCGGCGCTTCTTCATCTGCAGAAAATAAGAATGAATTTGGCATAAATTGAGTCTGCTTCCTGTCAGATTTAAAGGGGCATTGGACAAGTTCAGCATCATCCCAAAACTTTCCCCCAAGCATTTTTAGATTTTTGCATCATTTGAAGCATTAGCTGTAATAATAATGACAGCATGCAAAGTTTCATTGTCAAATTCAAACCCTATAAACCAAAATGTTAGATATTCTATCATTTTTTAATTATCGTTGTCAACAACGATAAATACTGCCCTCTATAGTTGACTTTTAAAAAGTGGTCTTTTTAGGAGATCTAATGCAAACTCAAAATTCTGCAATATCTGCAATCTATGTAAAAGGTATGTTTTACAAACAAATCTTTGGATCTTTCTTGATGTATAGCATCAATAAGTATGTTTAAAGAATAGCCGCATACCCAAGATCAACAAACAAAATAAAATTCAAAGTTTTGAATTTTCTGAAGGTTTAGAAATCATCGACAGTTTGTTTTGATTGATTATAGAAGTGATATTCTTTCATTTTTTTTTATTTCTGTTATTTATCAAACTTCTTTTGTAGGTAAAAGGAAATATAGAATTAAACAAAATACACCCTTACTTGTTGCTCAATTATTGATCTGTGTTTTGTTTACCTTTGACATTAACAGACAAGTTGCAATGAGCCACATTGCCACTGAGGTCAGCTGTATTGCAGGTGACTATAGTTTGTCCGATAGGAAAACGTGTCCCTGAATCTGGAGTGCAGATAACTTCAGCTGTGTGACCAGAGTTGTCTGATGCATTTGGTTTCACCCACAAAGCCATGGCTGTTGACAAGCTTAGCTCTGTCGTGTTTGTGATGTCATCTGGGCAGGTAATATTTGGTATCTCCTCATCTACAGAAGTAAATGATCCACATATTATCACATTTAAATAATCAACTAACCAAACAAAAGCAATGACATAAACAATAATAGAACAAATACAAAGATGATGATATCGTGGAAAAGGCAAAAGCCTAAGTAGGCCTGGGAGGATAATTCTCCAAAAGACCTCAAGTTACACAAAGCGAAGAGTAGGCTAAATATGACACAAACAAAAAGTGAACAAATTCGCAATTCGATTTGTGGTTATAACAGTTCAGCCATAATGAACGTTAAGATCACTTTTAATAGTCTTTAATAGGCAGGGTTTGTTATTACGGATGCACCTGGCAGTTCGACACGTTTGGCTTAGACACCCAGCAAGCATGCAAGTAAAAATATGAAATACATAAGCAGACAGTACAAACATTTCAAACTCACTTGACTTTCCCAATGTCCTAATTTTAACATTTCAATATTCTATTAGACACAGACTACCTAACCTAATTCTGACATTAAAAGAACACTGCTACGTCATCCAAAAAAGTGAAACCAGGATTAAGGTACTTAATCGTTGAACTACGAGAATCAGAGTTTCAAGCCTCCTGAGTGGCGCATTGTCGTTGAACAAGAGAGTTTAATGTTAAGAGCACGGTTAGAGACAAACAAATATTGCTAAACTCCGATAAAAAAATCACTACTCAACATTTGCTACAAACACGTTTTATTTCGACAATGATATTGAATATTTACCAACAATCGTAATTGAAAAAGTGCACTGAGCGGTGTTTCCACCCTCATTAGTAGTACTGCAGGTTACTTTTGTGTTCCCGATGGGAAAAAGCGCTCCTGATTCTGGACTACAGATTGCATCATATGAATTCCCGGAGTCATAGGTAGCAGTTGGCTTCTCCCATAAAACCATTGCTGTTGATAGCCCTGCGTCTGTTAGTTGTGCGATGTCGTCTGGGCATGTAAGTTTTGGACTATTTTCTGCAAACAAAATTTGTTCATTTGTTTTAATGTTGGAAAAGAAGACAGTACTGTCATAATTGTGTTACACAATCAATATAAGATCATATGTGGAAATCATAATTGTTATGAACAATTTTAATTTTATAATTAATCATATTTCTTACTTTTACAAATCTTTGTAATTTTTGAACGTCTCTCTTTCTCTCTCTCTCCTCTCTCTCTCACTCATATTTTGCATTTCTCGCGGATTATTGGATGCCTGTCAGAGCTGGTTAGTTATGAGCTACTACCACATGTACAGAATTATATTATTAGATCGGTTAAAAATTTGCTGAATTCCTTTAGGTCTTCAACCTACGGTGTAAGAAATTCGTTAATGATTCAAGGCCGGAGTTGACCTTCAACTTACATAAACGGTTTTTATACTCTGTTTCACAAACTAATTGTATAAACCATATAAAAGTATACATTTTTGGAGCGGATGTTTACCCTGAACATGATGGGGACAACGGTTTTGACCAAAATGTCACTTTTGGCATAAAATACGAAAAAAAAAATGCCCACAAAATGTCTGGAAGGCCTAACTAAAATTTGCATTCGTACAATTTTGAACTTTTTTGCTATTTGGAATCTAGAAACAAAATGTCTGGGAAGGGTGTTCTCAAATTTTCAATTTTTATCTTGTTTTTTGAATTTTTTTTCAAATTTAAGTCACTGTTACCAATTGTGGGACAACGGTGGGATTGTTTTACATATCTACTTATTGATAGCAAAATCAAGTTCATAGACAACCTCCTCTCTAGAAGACCAATATGAGTATGATATACTAAAAGGGGGGAGATAGAAGCCTGGTTACCGTTGCACTGAAGTCCATAATGATTTCGTATCTTATCAACATCACTTGATATAAGTGGTCGGTCGGCATATCCATGATGAGATGATCGTCTCGGAGTCCCGGTGTTCATCCCTCCCAATTTTATACTTGTACAACGACATGGTTTGTCATAAGGTAAAAACCACTTCCAAATCCCGCTAGTATCCTTTGCCCTTCCAACTTCACACATATGGGCTCGGACTGTAATTTGGCACCCTAGAATTGAACGATAAAGTCAGTAAATCGAATCAAACGAATGAATTGAATATTCATTATACAAATCGAGAATTCTGTTTTATAGTTAAGCCACAGTATAATTCAAATTGTATATATATGCTACATGATGGTAGGTGCCGTTCATTCTTTACTCGGAGCTCATTTTGCACAAAAAAATCTTTACTTACCAGTTTAGTATGTTATTCATGCTATTCATACTACACACAAGTTCCTTACAATTAACATTAGGTGAATTGAGATTTTAGTTGGTGATAAGAGGTAAGGCAAGATAAGATGGTATGACAAGTAATGGGATGAGATGAGATGAGATGAGCGGATGGAATAAGATAAAAAGAAACAAGAGAAACAAGTAAAAAAATAAAATTTACATATTTGATAGCAATTTTGATTATTTAACTTAAGTCATTTAGTGATATATCTATAAAGACACTTACCGGACAGCATAAAGAAAAGTTGAACGATT
Source organism: Ophiothrix spiculata (assembly GCA_000969725.1). Lineage (NCBI taxonomy): Eukaryota > Metazoa > Echinodermata > Ophiuroidea > Amphilepidida > Ophiotrichidae > Ophiothrix > Ophiothrix spiculata. Next base: position 23,636 of record JXSR01S018538.1, read on the forward strand.
ACCAAGGCCTTACGTCGTGCTTTACATCCACCATCAGTGAAAGTGAAAACGGAAAACCACATGGCTGCGTTTACAAAAAAAGTTAATTTAAAAAGTTAAGTTTCATGATACATGTAACATGCAATATGAAGGATAGTTTTTAAGGGTGAATCACACATCAACGTAACGTACGCCAAATGTATTTGCCATAGGACATGTATCTTTATGGTCAACAGTTGACGGTAGTCGTATGTTGGGTTCCAATAATATTATGACGCTTTCATGTTTGTTACTCAGCCCTAATTTAATAGAATTTTAAAGTCGATGAACAAATACATCAAACTCCAAATTATGCCACATGAAAATTTCAAATTTAAAATGGCCGCCAAGCTTGTCGCAAAAATATCCGATTTTCATTAAAATCAAACCAAAACAGCCTTTAAAAATGCTTGATATCATAAATAATCAGCAGAAAATAACAGTTAGGATTACAACAACATAATTTTCCCCATAACTGTATTGTAAACCTATTTCAAATTTAAAATGGCGACTGTTCTGAGATCCTAAAGAGCCAATAAAATATGTGCAAAAATTGGTAAGAGCAACTTCAAACAGTATCAAAAACACAAAATAATCGACGGAAAATGACTTTAAAAGTAACAATAGGAGCATTTTCTCCTACATAAGTTCAAGTTCAAGTTCAAGTTTATTTCCACGTTTCACAAGTTACAATCATATAATCATATAACAATTCTCAATAATACATAAAATTATATATATACTATTTTTAAACTATCAGATAAATCTTATACAAATGATATAAAACAAATTTAGTAGAATTTGAAATGACAATGTTATTGTACAATATCAATTTGATCTACATAGTATTATAATAATTTGAATGCACTAGTAGGTCACAACAAAATAGTAGCTGAGGATGAGAATTGAATATGTAGGATATGCAAAAAATAAATTGAAACATGGTGGGGAGGCCAATAAACTCCTAAGAACTTTTAGTCTGGCCCCACCTTAAGAAAAAAATTGTAAAGGGAAATTTGATGACAAGGACATTACGGCACAAAACTATAGTACAGAACATGGAAGACAAGACAAGGCAGGACGGACGAGATAATAAAATAGACAGACAAGAAAAGCTTGTTAATCTGAAGGACTGTTTGAGAAGGCAACATTTTCAGGATGTACACTGAGATTTTGTTGGGACCCTAGAGAGTTTTTTTTTTTTGATGCTGCTTATTGGTTAAAATGATCTTATAAAACTAGATTCACCCTAATTTAGTTAATTTATATTTCATTCCATTTAAGCTAATGTTAAATTAATAAATTAAGATTGAATTCAGGGTGTTAGCATGTTTCATATTTAATACATGAAGCCTGTTCAGAGATCCAAAATGGCCGCCAAAATACATTCTATGTACCAAAATTGGTTAAAATGGCTTTTAAACGGTATCAAAAACACCAAATGTTCAAAGTAATGGTTAGAAAATGGCTTTGAGGGTAACAATAAGAAAATTTCTTCCAAAATAAGGGTAATAGTATGTGTCAAATTCAAACTGGCGCCTGTTCTGAGATCCAAAATGGCTGGCAAAATATGATTTTAGACACAAAAATGGGTTAATGTTCAAAAATAATTGATGGAAAATAGCTTTGAAGGTAACCAGAGGAACATTCCATTCAAAAAAGGAAGTGAGTAGTTTCAAATCCAGTATAGGTCCTGTACTGAGATCCAAAATGGCCACCAAAATACAACTTTTATGCACTGAAATGGGTTTATGCGAGTTTAAAACTATATCAAATACGTCGAATTTTCCAAATAATCGATGGAAAACGGCTTTGAGGGTAACTATGGGAGCATTTTACCCAATAAAGGTTGTTAGCACGTTTCAAATACAATATTTATAATGTTTTATAGTTGCTTATATCCATTTTCTTGCACAAAATTGTATTTTGGTGGCCATTTTTTTCAGAATACAAGCTACATAATAAATTCAAAACATGTTATCAACATTTTATGGTAATAAATGTTCCTTTTGTTAGAATTAAAGTTCCTTACCATCTGATATTTTGTACAGTTGGTGTTTTTGATACCATGTTAAAGTCAAATTTAGTGTTTTTGATACTGTTTAAAAGTGCCTTTAACCCATTTTTTCACAAAAAACATATTGTTGGCAGCCATTTTGGACCCCAGAACAGGTTCCATAGTGGATCTAAAACATGCTTATACCTTTTTTTTTGGGGGTCATTTTAAGTCATTTTCCAACGAATATTCTGAACATTTTACGTTTTTGGTACTGTTTCAAAGTGCCCCTAACCCAATTTTGCACATAAAATCAAATTTTGGCGGCCATTTTGGATCTCAACACAAACTCCATATTGGATTTGAAACATGCTAACACCCTTATTTGGGAAGAAATGCTCCTACTGTTACCCTCACAGTCATTTTCCATCGATTATTGTGAACATTTGGAGTTTTTGATACTTTTTTTATAGTACCTGTAACCCATTTTTGCACATAAAAACATATTTTTGCGGCCATTTTGGATGTCAAAACAGACGCCATTTAAATTTGATACATGCTTACAATACAATTAGCGGCAAATAATCGTGTTGTAACCCTTAATGTTATTTCTTTTTGATTATATATGTTATCAGCCATTTTAAAGGTTTAGGGATGATACTGAACTTGTCCAATGTCCCTTTTAAATAAGTGCAAATATGGATACAATAAAAACAAGGTATTTACTAAAAACAAGATGTGAACCACCAGTGGAAGTATTAACATCGGTTACCAACGAAACTAATAAACTATTTAAGAACGCAATACATACAATTATAACCATGAAATATGGACTTAATGAGAAAAAGGCAATAACGACTGATTAAACCAACTTTGCTAATTTTACTGTAATTTCGACACAATTATTGAAAACCATATAGTGTCTATAATTATTCAACATATTAAATGGCAAATTATCTTCAGACGAAATTAAGAATTTACAAATGGTTATGAAAGAAATGATTGATGGAGGAAATTTGGAACGATAGTAATAATGAAATTTTAATTGAGGTAACAAAGGTAATAATGCATCATAGTCAGGCAACTACAATATGAGCAATTTTAACGATACAACTGAATCCATTCATTATAAGCTTCCTTTAGCTTACTTGGTACCAAGTACCAAGTTGGGTTTCCTTGGCGAAAGCCTAAACAAGGTGAAGGTGAGGTGATTACATTCTCTTTACCAATTTAACTATCAGTACACTCTAAAAAAATTTTTACTCTGTTGAGTAAAAAATTACTCAACGGTCACAGCTCATTGCTGAGTAAAATTTTACTCAACATTGAGTAAAATCTTGTTCGGTTGAGTCAATACTACTCAACGTTGAGCACATCTTACTCAATATTGAGTAAAGTTTTCCCAACGTTGAGTAGGATTTTACTCAACAAAATGAGCTGTGACCGTAAATTTTACTCAACAAGAGTAAAAAAAATAAGAGTGTATTATAATTATACCTTTTACTTCTTCTTACAAGAGTATCATCTCTCATAGACCATAGAAAAATAATTTATGTGCTTCTATAGAAAAAGAACCCATTAATATATAGACTTTAAATTTGAACGTATACATGAAGTGTGAAAATGTGGAATTTGAAAAGTTAATTGTTTACATTAATTAATTTATGCAATGTGAGTATTTTTTCAAGAAACTTATCAGACAAAAATGAAATAAAAATGAAATGCCTAGAGTTTATGAATTAAGTAAATGATTATATGAAAATATTTTTGTACAAAGTGACGCTTTAACGATTCTTTTAAAATTTGATCAACATTTCCTCTATAGTGCTTCTTAGGGCAAAGCATATACTTGTTCTGTGCTTAAATAAATGCAACCATGGATACCAAGTAAAACAAAGTAATTGCTAAACACAGAATATGAGCCAACATCGGTTACCAACGAAACAAATATATTATGTAAAAGCACGTAAAATTATGACCATCAAAATATGGACTAACTAATCAGAGATAATGGCTGTTTTAAACTAATTTTATTAAACTTTTAGATGTATTAATATGCTATTATTAATGACTATAGTGTCTTCAATTATACAGGATATTAAAAGGCATATTACTTAAAAGATATTACGACATGACAAACGGTTATGAAGGTGATTGATGGAGGAAATTGGGAAAAATATAAGTACTTAAATTTTAATCGAAAGGCAACAAAGCATCATTAAGATAACAACACTACCATTGAATCCATTCATTAAATGTTTAACCTTTTAAACCATCAGTATTTTTTTCTTTTTAAAAGTTTCATTCTTTATTTGTCCATAAAAATACAAAAATGTAACAAACAAAATAAAAGACATATGGAAGAAAGGTCTGGAAGGCCAAAAATACCTCTCATTATTGCATCTCTGCATACAAAGACATTTATGTTATAGACTATTGTATCGTAGATAAGAGACAACAAAAATAAATGACTGCACAATCAATCAACCAAGACATAAAAAACGACATGCTCAAAAAGTACTTATAATTAAGAATCATATTTCGTTAATACCGGAATTTCTTTTTGTCTAATTCTTTTAACTTTGCTGAAAATTAATTCCAAGTGATATTCAGATTGTGTACATGTCTTGTTTGATAATTTTGAATATCATATAGCGTTTTAAATTACTCATTAGAAAGTTTCGGATAAATCATTAATATGATACTTAAACTTAAAAGGGCAAGCTCGAAGGTATACGCATCAGTAACTGTTAAGGGACCATCCATCTTGGAATTTGGAAATATGCACCTCTTTAGATAATTGAACATAAGATCACAATTATATGTCATATTCAATTCAAATTTGGTATATATATTATGCGTAAAATTCAATGTTATTTTTGAAAATTTCAGCATTAAATATGAAAGTCAAAGGTCACGTTTCAAGGTCAAAGATCAATCGCGACATGAAATTGCCTCAGTATGCTCAGGTATATAGAAGAAAAAAACTATGCAATTTTTATTGCTATTAATTTTTATGTAAGTTCATTTAATTGGTGAATATAATGGAAGCTTAATGTAAATTTCTGCTATTATTTTCATGTAACAGAAAAATAATGCCAGCAAGTTTCTGATGATTGATTTTTTTACATTTAAAACCATCATTTACTGACATGCAATTTATTTCCGATGCAATTTTCTGATACATGTATCTGGATTCGCAAATACATAACCAGGGAATTGTGAAAGAAACCGATTGAGGTAAAATGAGGGGACCATGAGAGATGCCGAACCCATCACCCAAAAACATGATAGTCATCTCAACTCCAACATAAACCAATCCATCAATTTTTATCCGCAAAATACAATTATTTGCTTTAAAAACCCTATACAGATAACAGAACATCGAACAACAAAATGTTCAAATCAAC
>JXSR01S018539.1:14138-27160 GCA_000969725.1 Ophiothrix spiculata
CCCCCCCCCATGTCAGTCTCTTGAAAATTTAGAAATTGCAATATTTTTGAGCCAATTTTGAATATGTTTTAGCTTATTGTACCTGATTTTGCAATCTTAAAGGGGCATTGAAAAAGTTCAGCATCATCCCCAAATTGTTCCCCTAGCAATTTGAGATTTTTGCATCATTTGAAGTATTAGCACTAATAATGACATCATGCATTTTAGTTTCACTGTCAAATTCAAACCCGATATATCAAAATATTTAGATATTCTTTTGTTTTTAATTATTGTTGTCGACAACGATAAATACTGCCCTCTATAGTTGATTTCTTAAAATTGGTCTTTTCAGGAGATCTAATGCAAATTTCAAATGTCTTTTGATTTATTTGGAATCTATGATGTGAAAGGAATGTTTTACAAACAACTTTTTGGCTTTTGCTTGATATATAGCATCAATAAATATGTTTAGAGAATAGCCTCATACCCAAAATCAACAAACAAAATTCAAATTCATATTTTTGACTTTTCTGAAGGTTTTGTTCAAAATTTTCCCAATATTTGGTAATTGACTGTTATTTTCTAAATATGAAGTGTAAATCATCCACAAATTAAATTTTGAAATTTTGTCCAATGCTCCTTTAAGTTTTTGCTTTGGCATGATTCCATTCTCGAAATCCCCCCATACTTGTTCACCAGCATTGACAATGAACAAAAAAGTACCCTTAAATAAAAAGTAAATTTGAGAAAACCCTCAAGGCTAAAAATGAATTTTAATCTCATAAATTAGTACATACATTTGGTATGTTTGTAAATTGTGTACTGTATGCAAAAGAGTAATTAAGCATCCACAAAGACAACTTTTTTAATGGTAAGTGCTTTATGCTCAGAAGCAAACCTCATCAGGTCCCCATACCACAGATCATAAACAGATGGATCATGGATAAATGTGATGACTCACACCGAAAAGGGGGACTTTGCGTCAAAACACTTTTTGGAGAAACTGATGAAAATAGGCAACAAGAAGATAAGGAAAATAATAAGAATTTCCAACAGATTTTCTGTTGTAAAATTTGATCTCCTTGATCAATTACAACAAATAAGCTGTCATTTTAAAGCTTGGAAAATGCTCTAACAAATGAAATGATAAAATCAAAATTGATGTCATCTTCAAAGTCCCCCCTTTCAGTGTAAACCATCACAAATGGAGTGAAGTATAATAGACAACAGGTTGGGTAGATGACTCAGTGGATGAAATGCTCAAGAGCTAGACCCTGGTATGCTGGTAAAGTAAGACAAAATCAATGTACTTGCGGTAAATTTTGATTACTGTCCAATACAAGCTTGGCCCCTATGTGAATTGGACACATCAAAATTGACTGCACGTGCATTGATTTTGTCGCATTTCACTCGTGACATGAAACTCACATTTATCAACCTATAAATCTTTCCTTTACGAATCTGTGTTTTGCAATGTGAGATGTTTGATTTTTTCTATTCTTAGTCAAAATGGAAACAACAGCTTTGAAAGAGGAGGAGGAGGTTGCTGATGACTGGTTTCTAGATGAGGACTCTGATCTTGAGGATCCAGGTGATGATGACAATATCCTGGAGACACCAGCGAAGGAAGATTCCCTTCATGACAAAGACCAACCAGGTATATAGCCCCTTGAAAGCCCAATATTTATTGTTCTCATTTTATGTGAGCTGAAACCACAAAAGTTTACTAAATTTTTATCCCCTAGGTTTGGAAAAAGGAAGCAGTTTATGGCATAGCACCGTCTCTGTCCTGTGTTGCTTGTACATGTAGTCTGTGGTCTGATGTGAAAAGGGGACGTTTACTGCATACTTTGAATGATTGTGACCAAATTTGATATAGATGCAACATTGCAACCCTCATTTGTTGATGAGGTTAAAGGTCATTTAAGGTCAAGTTAATGACAAATTAGCCTCAATTGAAAAGTTGAAGTCTGATTGGAACCAAACTTGGTTTATGGACATGTTATGGCAACCTTAATTTGTTCATGAGGTCAAAGGTCACATAACAAGGTCAAAGGTTCGGGTAGTAAAAGTTAAACACTGGTTGAAACCAAACTAGATTTATGGATATAATATCGTAACCTTCATTAGTTGATGAGGTCAAAGGTCATATACGGTCAAGTTGTAAGAAAATGTCAAACCAGGAGGATCATGTGGTTCCGGGAACAAGTATTTCTGATATCATTCGATTCCCACATCGTAATCTGATCTAGATCATGGGTCAAAACCCACTTTATTAAATTTAGACCAAACCAAGATGTATACTTTGATCATCACTGAATACATGGGAAAAGTAAATATAGTCCCACTTATATGGGCGCCGTAGATACTGATGCGCAGGTCACATGTACACCACGCACCATGTCACCTGCAGTTGTGCTGTGTTCAGCTTCACTTGCGCGTACCTGTATCAATTTATGTAAAGGCCCATAACATGCACCTATTTGGTGTTAATCAAAGAATAGACTGAATACATATATATACATTACTTATAATGCGCCTTATCAAAAATATTCAAAGCGCATGACAATTCAACTTAAAACTAAAAACTAAAAACAATTACAATCTTAAACTACAGATAATAACAAAAAGGCGTCATTAAAACCAGAATGTCAATCATGAGGAAACAAATGAGATTTAAGAAGAGACTTGAAACCAGTGAGCGTGGATGCTTCTCAAATATGCTGGGGGAGATTGTTCCATAAACGAGGACCGGCAACTGAAAATGACTGGTCCCCAAAGCTGCGTTTTGTATGTGGTACATTTAGTCTTGTCTTATCATGTGAAGAGCGAAGCAGGCGAGGTCCAGTATCTATGGCAGAAAGTAGGCAAATGTCATCACGCAAATAACTAGGAGCAGTGTTATTAATACAATGGAATATGTGTGTGAGAAGAAGTTTAAATGACTATCTACATAGCAGAAATGAATATGGGTCAAGTGGGTTCAGACTAATAAGCATTGGACCTAATAGGATGTAGACCAAACAGGATTAGAACACATGGAATGGCATTGTGTCGCACATGTAATCTAATATTTTTGTGATAGGTCTACTGTATAGAGGAAGATTTTAGCGGGGTTAAATTTTCACGGTTTTGACTGAGCCATATTGTTTTTGTGTGTGATATTTTCACGGTTTGAAGCATCTGTCCACTCATGTCTATGTGTAAATATTATTTTAGCTGGGTTTTATTTTCACGGTTGAGAAGTTAACAGCGAAAAGAGCGAAAATAAAACCCCCCGCGAAAATTTCCCTCTATACAGTATTTTCTTTTATTGTGTTCTATCTTCAGGGTTGGAAGAGACTGACCAAGAAGCAATCCAGTACCCACCAGATATTTGGTATATAATATCCAATTATATATCTCCGCTACAAGTTGGCTGTTTTGCTGCTATCTGCAGAGATGCTTATAACGTTACTACAACAGCGGCATTCTGGAAAAGTTTGTATCAGAGGTATGATAGAATTGTACTTTCCAGAAGCAATAGACTTTTTGTGACAAATATGTGAAAAAGTATTATCAATTATAATTAGCTTGTATGTGATTGATTAAATAAAGGTGTGATCTCATGATTTGGAGATTTGTGAAGGGATTGTGAAAAAGGTTTATTTAACTTTTAAGACATATGGGTCCATCTGGTTTTCAGAGGTAAAATTTAGTCTGATTTGCGCCATCTATACATATATATGTATGTTCCAGTTATTTTTTTTTTTTTGTTTATCCAGGTTGGTCTATAGCAGTGTTCCCGTTAAGGATTTTGACTTTGCGCCAAAGCGACACAAAAAAAAATCATACATCTCGCCATTGCCAATTTCGAAAAGTTGACCTCAAACATGAGAGTAATTTTGAATATAATATGAATAAAACTGAAATAAGTGAACGTTAATTGTGTATAACCAAAACCCTATTTTTGACTTTTTGTTTTGGGAACCCCTTGCGCCAATTTTTTGAGCTTATGCACCAATTTCGCAACATATGGCCTTAGCGGGAACACTGGTCTATAGGGACACATGGGTGTCCATACAAAGTCAAAGAATGTCAGCCTGCCAGGTCTTTGCAAAAAGCATAAGCCTGGATGGATCCATAATGGACTAATAAAAACTCCATGCTGGTCAAATTTAAAAGCTACTCAAAGTCCAACTTGCAAAGAATGGTGAACAAGTTTACTCTTAGCCCTTACTTTGGGTTACAAAGGATAATTTTCTCTACATGTCGTTCAAATTGCTATCCTAATTTGTAGAATGAAGCTGCCATTAGGAATTCACTGCATCCAGCAAGTCCAATCTTTACTGCAAATAATTGAGCAGAAGAACATTCAGGCAATTTTGATTAAACAATACTGAAGCATCAAGCATGTTAGGCATAATCGGGACATAGAATATGTCACACAAATGGACCCCTGAAAACCAGAATGACCCATATATCACTAATTTGGCTGTTTCATTTGTGACCATTCTGGAAATGATGTTTGGACCTCAATCATTTCAAATACCAATTACCAATTGGGTCTACCTGGGTTGTAAATGAGTTTACAATGTTAACAAAGCATGTTAACGTGGATATGAGAATTTGTGAAAGAATACTCCGTAATCTGTCAAATATGATTAAAAGTTAAGGAAGAAATTCACTAATCAGTCAAAAGTTTTATGCAACTATTCATAGATTCCTTCAGAAATATTTTTTACAAAAGTGTAAAAATGTTATACTCTTTACTCTACAAAATCAACAGTTGTTAAGAATTGTGAAGGATCAGACCTCCCTTAAAGGGGCATTGGACAACATTTTGTTTGTGGATGATTTACACTTCATAAGTTAGTAAATGACAGTCAGTTACCAGATATCGGGAAAATTTTGATCAAAACCTTCAAATTTGTTTTAATTTTATTTGTTGATTTGGGTATGAGGCTATTCTCTAAACGTATTTAATGATGCTATACAATGAGAAAGAGCCAAAGATTTGTTTGTAAAACATTCCTTTCACATCATAGATTGCAGAAAAATTAAAAGAAATTTGGGATTTTCTTTAGATCTCCTAAAAACGCAAATTCTATAAATTCAACTATAGAGGGCGGTATTTATCGTTGTCGACAACGATAATTATAAATAAGAGAATATCTAAATATTTTGGTATATAGGGTTTGAATTTGTCAATGAAACTTTGCATGCTGTCATTATTACCGCTAATACTTCAAATGATGAAAAAATCTCAAAATGTTTGGAGAAAAGTTTGGGGATGATGCTGAACTTGTCCAATGCCCCTTAAAGTTGGCTAACATTTAGAACATTATTACTTACTTCTTTGTTATTTTGTGACATGCATTATCACATTGCATTTCATATTTTATCTATTTTTCTAGATTTCATTCACCCGATGCCAAACTGCCAGTGGAACTGCAACCTTTCAGCATGTCTCGTACCTACGGCATTCGAGCATTAGTCATCCGCGCATTGCATATGATGTATGAACCGTATGCAAATCACACTAAATCTCTTCCACCTATTGCCGAAGATGACGACGCACCAAGTAGTCTTGTAAATCAAACATGTCTCTACACATGGTCTCGAGGACAGGTCGGATGTCACTACAATCATTACTTGAAGTTCCAAGCAGACAACACAACTGTATTGGTTGCTAACCCATTTAATGAAGATGTTTATTACAATCCACATAAAAAGGAGTGTATTTTAAAAGTATTTTGCCAAAATTTTCAACATTTTCCAACCGATCAAATTATGGGTACAAGATTAGTGAATGTTTCTATAAGTGTCAGCAGTAATTTTAGATATCATAGATTAAAGTTACAATTTACTAGAACTCGACTAAGAGGGCGTCCTAGAGACAGCGATTTAGTGTCGGTAATATTTGATCCTGTGATCTTAGTACGGGTTTTGTATTGGTGGCATCCGCAGTTTCAAGAATGCTTGAGTCAAGGAAGTACATTTGGAACGACAAATACGTTAGCCGCTGCCAGTGCAGTATGGGAAGGGAGGATATGATAAGAATTACTTTGACATTGATTTAGAGACTGTGGTCCGTATTAATGCCTGAAAAGTGAAATTTTAGTACCTAAAATATAAATCTTCTCCAAGGGGAAGTTTTTCTCCCTCCGCTCGAAATTATTATCCTAAAATTGAGACTGATTTCCTAATTTTTTTTCTGCACCCAAGTGGCATCTCTGGATATGTTAAGTTTTTATGGTACAGTAGTGGAACCTCTTTACACAAAATCTGCAGGGCCACTCATTTTAGTTTGTGTTATCAGGACTTTATATTATCCATTATTAATTACATACAAATTCAGAAAATTTAGTTTGTGTTATCAGAGTTTTGGGGTTAAGAGATTTCGTGTTAAAGAGGTAATATTGTATTGTGTTTTAATGGGTAATGTTTAACATCTTATATGAGATAAAATGTTTTATATCAGGTCATTTTGCCATCTTTTTACGTGGTTGATTATAAAAAATGAAATCTGTACATTTTGTACATCAAATCAAGAAAACTCTTTATACCTTTTCTATTTATGAATTCAGATAGAAAGTAATTCCTGAGTGTATTAAAGCAATACTATAAGATGTTCATGAGAAATAATTTCAAGTAAATACAGCCTCAAATTAAGGAATATGACTATCTAAATGTTGCCACAGAAAAATTGATACAAAGCACATTTACATTAATACATGTGGAATTAAATTTGGGATCCAGGATTTAATTCAGCCAATAGCCATAACAGAAAAAAGTAAGCATAATTAAACCAAATCATTTGGAGGGTATTAATCTACCAGAAACAAACCCAATAAGCTAAAAAAAAGGTGACAGGGGGCCCTTCATTTTAACACTTTATAGTATTGCTTTAAAGGTGTAGGTTTCTATCTTAACCCAGGGTCAGACGAACAATGACATTGCATTTATTACAATGATTAATTACGACATAAATACAATGTCGTAATAAATTACAAGATGGGATTAGCACATCATTTAATATCAGCATGCAGACTATGGTTAGGGTCAGACGAACGACAACATTTATTTCTTACAATAAATTTTATGTCATAATTAATTACGACATGCGGTCACACCTATTACGACCTCGCATTTACTATAAGTTTATTACAATAAATCCATCTCAACGACAGATATCCATCTCACAAACTGTACTGAAGATATTAAACTTACTGCATACTACTCACTTGTTAGACCCACAATTGAGTACTGCTCCGCTGTATGGGATCCATACCAAGCAGATCAAATTTACCAACTAGAAGCGATCCAGCGTAGAGCAGTACGATTCATCAAAAAGCAAAAAAACCAGTGTCACCAAATTACTCAATGAAACTCATATTATGCCTCTACAAGAAAGGAGAAAAATCGACAGACTCTCAACTCTTCATAAAGGTAGAGAGGGTGAACTTGCCCTACCAGTCCACATGATACTTCACCCGACCCGCCGCCAAACCAAACGAAGCAACCAATACTCATTTCAAGAGCTACAAGTAAATAAGGACGTTTTCAAATATTCCTTCTTCCCAAGAACCACAAAGGACTGGAACAATTTACCGCAATCAATCACGCAACAAACTGACTCAAATACCTTCAAATCCATGCTGAAGGACCATCTGAAGACTCAATAAACAATCCCACTTGCTCACACCGACCCTTTCCGTTTTACACCACATGGTGTGTTGGAAAGTATATACATCAAGATCAAGATCAAGATCAGATATTGTCGTCTTTCATTTTTTTTAATGCGACGACAACCCGATTGTAATAAATACGGGTCAGACGTATTACAAGAGCAAAATTTATTGTAGTAAATGATACCTCGTCGTTCGTCTGACCCCAACCTATAGTAATGCAATGTCGTAATTAATTACTAGGTGGGGTCACACAGGGATTTCACCGCATTACTATCAACTTTATTACAATAAATCTATCTCAACGACGGAAATTGTCTTCGTTCATTTTTTTTAATGCGACAACGACCCGATTGTAATAAATATGGGTCAGACATATTAAGACAACAAAATTTATTGTAGTAAATGCGACCTCGTCGTTCGTCTGACCCTTGCCTCAGCATATGTGTAATTTAGTTTTAACTGATTGACCTTGACCTCTGAAATGCATATTGTGAAATTTTAACCCCCATTTGCTTATTTTAAAGAAAATATGCAACCCTGGGAAGGAGGCTGTTATGAAAATACAAAAGAGTTAGAAAATAGGTATACCAATAATTTTACATTTTATGCTATATCTCCGAAAGTATAAAGAATTTGGAAGTGAAATTTTGGATTTAGAATCAGAAAAAAATGGGCTTTGATATGGTATCAAAAAATATACTACTTCCGGTTGAGCCCTGGGGACAAATGACATTTTGAAGAATCTTAATGTTGAATGGAACCTATTCTGTAGATTTAATTATGAAAGTTTGAATTCTATCAGATGAAAGATTTTGAGAAAACATAAAATTTCTAACAGATAGAATTTAAAAAAAAAATGTACTCTAGGTCCATTCAACAGAGAAAAGATTTTCATGTTTCCCTATCCTCATGGGCTGCTCCAAAGGTGATTTAAATTTATGTAGGCCTATTCTCATACAGCTAAGGAATTAAGAGTTTTCCTTGACTGACGTGCATGGTACAGTTATTATTTATAATTCCTATATAAACAGTACAAACACTTGTATATTTTCAGGTGGTATATTTTTAAAAAGAAATATGTTTTATTTTCATTATATATATGTCAACTAATTATTTGTACAAAGGTTTGAAAGATAAAGTGATTTTTGCAAAATCAGTATAATATATTAGCCATGCTGGGTTTTGCTTATTATTGAAGAGCTCATATGATCAGAGATTCTCAGAATGGCCTTTAAAGTATGATATGCCATATTGAGGAAAATGTAAATATGGATTTTGCTTTAGAAAGCAGCATTTTATTGATTAAAATGCCACAACTTGAGTTTTTGTGCAAGGTTGCAAGTGGGGTTGCAAGATGGTAGTGGTATAGTCAGACTTAATGGTTTTTGGGAACATTTCTGAATTTTCCTGGTGCATGTGATGCCTTGCTGGTTATAAAATCATATTTGTAAAATCAAAGTTAATATATGCCAATTTTAAGTTTTTCAGTGATTCTCAGCAATTTGGGGGCATAATTTTTAACATATTTTTCAGAGGGGAAAATGCCCGGCAGGGAAATATCTTGATTGAAGGGTAATAGGTCTAACAAATACAAATTAACCATTTCTTCGTTCTTTTCCTTCCACATTTTTGATTTCCTGGGTTTTTTCCACTCGTAAATTTTTGATAGTAATCCAATCTTCCTACCTTCATCCCACTTTTGGCTATGCTACTCAAATGAACGCAACCTTGGTTCCATGTTGATGTTGAATAATTTTCAGAAAAAATGACGCATATGGGCTACTATTATATCAAATTTATTCCTCCCATGAAAATAACAACAGTGTATCCACATGTTATGGCAACCACAGATATCAGAATATGGGGGGGGGGGAGGTTACTGATATTGACCCGGGAGGGGTACTTGGTATACTGCAGTGATTACGGGGATGTGCCTCCAACATAGGATAACAAAATTAGGCTTGCTGATATGCCAATGGGTCGTTTTTCTTTGCAAAATGTGGTATTTTGATGGGTCAATTTTCAAAATTTCTAATTTCTAAAATTTGCACCAAAATGGCGCAAATCTGGGAATTTTTTCAAATTTTGGAACAGAAATCAGAAAAATTTGGGCTAAAATATCGCAAACTTTAAGAGAAAAATTCAATTTTTGTATAAATTTGACTCAAAATTTGGGCGATTTTGGTATATGGATGGGTCTCTTTTTCTTGAAAATTGGTATCTGTAATACTGTGTATGGGTGGTACTTCAAATTTCACAGCAGCACACTGGTGTACTTTTTCTGATTTTCCCCTAATACTTCTGACGGTTTCCCCACATTTTTTGCTATATATTACATGATTTTCTTCCACCTTTTGCCATTTGTTTCAGATATCTCCTGCCCATTAGTTATGCCACTGTGTTAATCCTCTCCTTTATTAATCTACACTTTCTTGTTTTTTGCTTTAAGTTACAATTTGTTTGTATATTTTGATGGTTCGTTTGTCAGCAACTACCAAGTTATCTTCATCAGACATTATCATATTAAAAGGATTATTCAGATTGGTGGCAATACAATCTATGTATTCTCCCGTTTTCAAATCATAACTGTGTATTGTGCAATGTCCTTGTCGCCTGCCCAATGCAAGATAAAATCTGCCCAGATTCCTGTCGATACAGGTGCCCACTGGATTCGCTTTGCATCCAAGCCCATCTGTAGGCATTTCAATCTTAAAAATGGTCTGAAAATCAGTTGCGTCACTTCCTTCATTTACAATCAAACGGACCACATGGTCAGAATAGTCACTGAATAAAAACTGGTTAGCATTGATGACTGAGAAATAACTTGGTGCCCCTCCGGTATGAATGGTTTTTAAGTATGCACCATCTTTAGTATGACATGTGAGTACTTTGAGCAATATGTCAAGAATAAAAATGTACTCGACGGCATCATTCTCCTTGTGCACCCTGACAGCTGCGGGACAAACGTGTACATGTTCTTGATCTGGCTCATTTGAAACAGTTTTGAAAGCAAATTTGAAATTCCCATTATTTGAATCGTACGCTTTAACTAGTGAGCTTTTATCCACAACAACAATACAGCCATCAGATGTTACCGCAACGTCAGAAGGAATAAACAATTCTCCTTCCTTATTATCTGAAGTCAAATATGCTTTGAAAATCCCAGATGAAGTGAATATTCCAACTTGCTTTGCCACAGAATCCACAATTATTAAGTCTCCGTTTGGACACTGTGCAATGCCCATTGCCATTCGGAAATGTTTGCCATGTTGATCAGAAAATTCATTGATTAATTGCCATTGTTGATTCATATTTGGTTGCAGTTGATTTCATTCCAACAATTGTATTTTGTTAATTCAACATGACTAGGTTGATATGGCCCCTCGTCTCCATTGTTTCAAAGTGTACTGGTAATGGTACATTGTAAAAAATCTTATCTGCAAGAATTATCATATGATAGACACGCTCACTCTATAATTCTGTCAAAATTTCCACAAAGTTTTACATCACTATTCCCATGAAGCTGTGTGCCGCCGGCACTTGCGGTGTTATCTGAAAACAATTAAGATTAAAATTGAACTTTGGTCAAGGCTAATAAATAATAATAATTCATTCAAGTGTAGGAAATTTAATAAGCAATCCAACATTGAACTGACTGGGGATAGTTTTAAATGATTTACCAATATTAGTACTATTATGTTAAGATGTTTTCTCACAGAAACAGTTGCTTACAACTGCGTGATAATGAAAGTTTCACGTATAGTAAAAAAATCAAAGAATAGAAGTTTTGCATGTGGCGTCATATCACACTTACGACACCATTGTCCAACATTCTCGTATGAGCAGAAGTAAGAAGTCTGGTAGCATTTCATTAAATTCAACAGTTGGGGTCAAAACATAGTTCTTTTGAGCTATCAAACATTTGGTGCAACAAGTCTTTGTTATCTTATAATCTGATATATAGTTACAATGTATTTTCTATTAATAATGGAAGCTTGGTGATGAAAAATCAATACACCTCAAAATTTTCTTTGATGTCAAATGTTTGGTGATTTTCAACACCAAGCATCTGTTATTGATTAGATCTATAGAAGATGCTTTGGAATTATGTAATAACAAAGACTTGTTGCATCAAATGTTTGATGCTCAAAAGAAATATGTTTTGACCCATACACAAGTAATTTTGATATTTTCAAAATGAAGTCGGATAACTTGGTGGAGCTCAAGCAAAGGAAAAACAAAGAAAACAGTTTATAAATTATATCACGTCGTGCAAACCCTCTATTGTATACACCCATTTTGCGAACGCAATTTTGAATGCACATAGAACGCACACTTTACTAATGTGTTTGGTTAATTACTCACTGCATCACTGTGTTACATATATGCGGACAATTCTGTCAAATTGATTATGTAATAGTGTTAGTTACTGCAACAACTGGTCCAAACTATACACACAGGTTTTCCCAACAAAGTAAAAATGCAGTATGTGCATTACAGATTGTAAACTACTTCCTTTTACCTTGGAGAAATCCTGCACAAAAAAACAGACAATCATTTTCTCTCATAATTAAAGGCAGTATCTACTATATCAAACATATGTACATACAACCTTCTAGTATGTGAGTGGATTGAAGTTAAATTGCATGCTTAATGGAAGTATCTGCTATGCTTTATGAATGCATATACTGTGTTTTTACTTTGTTGGGCAGAATTCACAGCATGTGATTACAGAATGCATCTTGGGTGCTTGTACGCTTTGAGCAGAAAATTCAAATTGATACCAAGAGCCATGTGAATAGTTTGTGTCGGTTGCCGGGGAAATTAATATGATTATGACATCACCATACCCACCTACTAAGATAGATTTGCACACACATGACTAAGGGCCAAACCATAGTCGGCCTTCAAACAAAATTTTTGCTACCAAATATTTGGTTGTGACGACACCAAATATTTGCGATCAAATTTAAAGTACAATCCGGTAACAAACATTTGAGGCAATGTATATGGCAATTCAACACATGTGCAATTTAACGTGAAATTTTATTTGGTCTCAACTCGGTGTTGAAGTTATTTTATTTGAAGCCAATCGGCATTTTGACGTCACAACCACATGTTTGGTAGCGATTGGAAAGGCCGACTATGTTTTGGCCCTTAGTCTCTGTAACGATTATATGACAGTTTGATACAATAAATTTTATAACAAAAATACAATATTTTAGCCCAGTCAGCCGTATATAATATCATGAGCAGAATTATCATCCACCTTTTCATATCAGGTAGTTCATCAATGCCTGTATCTGCAGCTGATATCAGGTAGTTCATCAATGCCTTTATTTATTGCTGATATCATGTAGTTCATCAATG
>JXSR01S018540.1:23064-35165 GCA_000969725.1 Ophiothrix spiculata
AAAAAACCTTTTCATTCTGGGCGGGACCAAATCGCACCGAGCGTAAACAACAAACCAATCAAATCGATCATCAAGTCACACAGCAGACAAATCACGCGAGCTCTCGGAGTATAGGAAGAAGCGGACCTACGTCATACGCAGCGGTTACGCAGCACAGTGTGGTCTAAAAATAGCTCGCGTTGCACTTGTGCGGTGAAAACAATCATTATTCTTCAGCCAAGCATTTCTTCATTTTCTTCATTTTTTTTAGCAAGAAGGAAATCTGTGACTATATGAGGTGTTTGTCATCTTGTTGTGGTTAAAATTCTACACATCTCACATGATTTTGGAATCGAAATATTTTGAAAATTTGCTAGAATCAATCAAAATTTCCAAGAGCCGTCATTTTCTCCATTGAGTTGAATGGGCAGTCGGCAATTGTTTTCACCGCGGTATATCGGACAAAGGTCCCGGATGTAACCAAGACGCCCGGATGTCCGCGCTTACCTGTAGTGTAAGTTGCGTTTGAACTTTAACCTCGGCGCACCAGACGCGTTAAAATAAAAAGGTTTTCTTCACATGACTTTAGTTAGGCCTATATAATTAAAAACAAAGTTCTGACAAAGCTTATGCATGACGATCATTTTGACAGGTCAATTTTCCCCACTCAGTGGCAAGAACAACCAATCACATCCAACTGCGTGAATTGCAGTGGGTCGCATGTGGCGCAGAGTACGCGTTCAACTTAATGAGTAAAAAAAACCACAAAATGGGGAGCTCATTTCGAAGATTGACTGTATACTATCATTTTGAAGAATTCAGTTTCTCCGTTCACCGGGTTTTTAGAGCCAACGCAACGGAATCTCATAAGCAACAACTTGAAAATCAAACAGTTGGATTATTAAAAAGGTGAGTTTTTAACAGTTTCTTGAAGATGGCAAGTGAGCTGGCATTTCTGATTTGCTGAGGTAGTGTGTTCCATAACCTTGGTGCTGAAACTGAGAAAGCCCTCTCATCGTATGTTGCCGTTGACACAGTCCGTGGAACGTGAAGAAGAGCTTGCGATGAGGAACGAAGCGAGCAAGTTGGTTTATACGGAGTGAGAAGTTCTTTAATGTAAGGTGGAGCGAGATCGTTCAGCGATTTATAGGTGATCATGAGGATTTTGAAGACAATACGGTCTTTCACAGGCAGTCAGTGCAACTCATTTCGGCGAAAATTAGTGATGCTGACGTGTTTCTTTGCATAGAGGCCAAGAACTAGACGCACGGCACTATTTTGAACTCGCTGGAGCTTGGAGATCATAGTTTGAGGAAGACCGTAAAGCAGACTGTTGTTCGCGTCAATTCTTGAAGTCACAAAAGCATGTATTAGACGCTCCACAGTAGGGCGATCTATATATTTGCGGATCCGACCAATTTTGGACATGGCAAGGCATGCCGCGCGACACACTTTATTTACATGACATTCGACGGTCATGTGCTTGTCCATTATAGCTCCGAGGTTACGGACTTCAGAAACAATATCCACTTCCGAGTCACCAACATTGATGGTAGAGAAAATATTTGGATCCCGGATAAACTGTGAATTCAAATGCAAAATCTCTGTCTTGTCGTCATTCAGAAGTAATCTATTGTTTGCTGTCCATCTTTTCACACGGCGAATGCATTCCTCAAGACGTTGAATTTGTTCATAACGATTATTACTGCAAGGATCAAGGACTACGTACAACTGTGTGTCGTCAGCATAAATCATAGTCTCAATATCATATGATCTAACAAGATCTTCAAGTGGTGCCGCGTACACTGTAAACATAAATGGCCCAGCAACTGATCCTTGAGGTACAGAACAGTCCAAAACATGTGTCGCCGAGATATTATTGCCTATCACAACAGATTACTTACGATCACATAGATAGCTCGTACACCAGGCAAGGGCATCGCCGTGGATCCTGTAGCGGTCTCTCAGCCGCTTAAGTAGTATTTGGTGGTCAACAGTGTCAAAAGCGGCTGAGAGATCAAGGAGAACAAGAACAACATCAGCATGATGGTCAACTGCGCGCAAAATATCATTTTGTACACACACCAAATAAAAGCTGTTGAAGTTTGTGATTTGGAATATCAATCTTGCAGTTCGCGCTCGACAAGTCACATCCCCAACAAGCTTGCGCTTCGTGCTCGACACCCCCTTTATGAGCGCCACTTTGTTACTATAAAGTTTGTGATTTGGAAAATCTTGCGCTTCGCGCTCGACAAGTCACAAGTTCCCAACAATCTCGCGCTACGCGCTTGACATCCGCCTTTTATGACAGAACTTATTTCAAATTAATATCGCCGAGCTCTGTAAGAGCTAGATACATAAATTAAATCTTCGACGAGGTTAAAGTTTTACGCCATTTAGAAAACTTCCCATGTCTCAACTTTCAAGCATTAAATTAATTCAGTGGCGTGGCCTTGTACCCTTAGTGAGCATGAATGAATCACGCAGTCACTATACTACGTCGTGCATCATGGTGCATGTACACACTCGCTGAAGTACGAAACCTGTTGTAGGATATATAGCTGGTATAATATTGCAAAAGTGCATCGGAACTACAGAACGAATGAGGTCTATCCTTATCATTAGTCAGGTGAAAGAAATGCCTGCTTAAATCTTGACTCCCTGAGGCTGAGGTAATATGACCATTCGTTCTGGAGAAATGCCGTTAAGAAGCAAAAGAGGGCGACCGACAGTCAGTGATATAGCAGAATCAATCCCAATTCGCCATTGAAAAGGTGGTTCAAAGAAATAATGTAGCTCGAAGTTGCGTCAGTTCTACTGCTCGTTGGATGACATTTGAAGCCAGTGGCGTGCACAGGATTTTTTGACTGGGCGGGGCGCAAGATTTAGTTTCCCTCGAATGACACCATGGGAGGGGTATGATTGGATATTTTAAATATTAACAATCGCGTGAAGCGTTCAAAATTTAAACAAATTTGCTACTCATAGCTAAAATGGATATAAAATCTTGATTAACGCATCTGTAAACTCCTACGGTTTTCCACCGTAGGGGTAGGCTCTCGGTTTCCACCGTCTGCCATTTCTGCCCCTGCTTTGCAGTAGTTTGTAACTGTACTTTTTTCATATTATTATGTATTGCTTTCACGCATTGCTTTTTAGATATTTTTTAAGGTGTTTGTTTCTCAATTTGCTTGTTTGTATTTTTAACTTGTAAAGCGCTATGATGCCTTTGCTTGATGCGCTATATAAATCTTGCTTATTATTATTATTATTATTATGAAGCAAATTTCATAGACTATTAACAATCGCGTGAAATTTTGAAACAAATTTGCTATTTCTAGCTAAAAATGGAGATAAAATCTTGATAAACGCGCAAAGCACGCAAATTTTTTTAACATTTTACGTTTGAATATCTAAAAAGTGGAACCTTAAATAATTATGAGTGTTGATAATTTCGTCAGTGACTGAAAGTTGGGGGATAGGGGGCGCAAAAGTTGTGCCACCTCCCCGCTATGTCCTCCTTGGTGCCACCAATGAAAACATGAGAATGCTATAATTGTTTTCCTTTAATTTTCTCTCCTAACGTTGGTTTATCCAGTGGCTTTCCCTCCAGGATCTTCAAAACGATGGGGAAACTGGGGGTAATTAAACAACTAAGGCCCAAAAAATCTACGAGCAAAAAAAGTATATTAAAAAGTAATTGATTTTTTGACATGTGCGTATAACGCACGAAAAAATTCGGAAAATTCGCTATTTTTATAATAATCGTCATATTCCAGAACAACAATCAACAGAATCTAAGCCGAGTCGGTTGATTATAGACACCTGACTCGGGAAGAGAGCTTCGTTCGCTGGACTCTGAACAAATCATTAATTATTATTCCCTGCTCCTGTATTCATCCTTGATGGTGCGTTCAGAGTCCAGCGATTTCATCACTGCAACATCGCTCGATGTCTAGCGGTACGCAGTCTTCAAAAGTTAAAGTGCACTATGTGTAGCGCGTGTAAAGACTGCGTATCAGCAGACGTCGTGCGATGGAATCGCTGTTAAATCACCGGACTCTGAATACACCATATATAGGTTGTAGTCAGTGTTCCTCTGATCTCTTATCATTTGTTTTATCATGTTCATCCTGTAGCTTAGTTGTAATCTTTGTAAGTAAAGTCTATCAGTTTGATATTCAAAACTCTTTATTGGTTTTGCTTTGTTTCAGATGTAAACCTTAAGATGACAGTAATGTCGATAACATTTATAGAAATATTTAGCAGTAGATTAGAAGTTGTTATACAACCATTTGTGTTGGCTACACTGTACTATAGCTAATTATTTGTTTGTTTGTTGATTTGTTTCTTAGAGCAGAAGTGAAATTAGAAACAATTTTCACCACATGCACATTGATGATAATGATAATGAAGTCTCTCTACCACAAGAACTTGGTGATGATTTTACTGTTGACCACTCTGCTGTATTGTCATGTGACGCAAGTAATTTCCCAAGAAAATTCTAACGGCAAACCGCTTGCATTGCCTCTTGGAGGAACCAGTGAGCCCGAGCCTTCCCCAGAACCATCGGGTGAACCTGAACCTTTCCCTGAACCATCAGGTGAGCCTGAACCTTCCCCAGAACCATCGGGTGAACCTGAACCGAGCAATGAACCAGAAACGGAGCCCAATAATGAGCCGGAGCCCGGTAACGAGCCGGAAACGGAGCCCAGCAGTGAACCAGAACCAAGTGGAGAACCCGGCGAGGCACCATCGGAACCAGAACCCAGCAATGAGCCACCAACATACTCAGAGCAAAGACCCTCTGATGCTGCGCTATTGTTGCCACCGTTTCTTTTAATGGCTTTAATTGTTGCAGGTGGGTATGCATGATAATTAAATACAATTTAATTGATTAAACCTTTGAATCCGACAAGCTGGTAAGCCGGCTCACATGTACATGTACCGTATACCTGATGAGCCGGTTTGCCGGCTTTCAGGTCACACATTAGAAACTTGATGTATCTGTCAACAGGCATGGGTAGTTACAATTTTCAATGGTCTTATTTATATCAGAAGACATCAATGAAGCTTTTAACACATGGTTGATGGGTCATTATTGCTCTTACTCGACAAAGGTGAAAAATTCCTTATATTTTCGTTAATTTGATCACAATTTTCAACAAATGGGGCTTTCCCCATAGACTACAACGTAAATGTCAAGTATGTTGGTCGACATAAATAATACTCTTTTGTGATGCTGGTTTTTGGAACAATTCAGATTACTCTAAAATGAAAATTGTAAAGCAAGGTAATTCAATATCAAAGTAAGTTAGGGGTTATATTGTGTTTTTTAACTTTCTGGTTGGTCCGGGTCAGCGGTACAGATACACATGGAATGGCCAGGGTTCAAAGGGTTAATAGCTGAAAAGGATACTTCTCCAAATCACATAAGTTCTATAGGATCCTCCATCTGATACAAAAAAGTTGAATCATACTCTTCTACCAGGCCAACTTGTATCACTTTTCAAGTTGGGACATCATGAGTATTACAAAGCGCGCGTGGCTTTTGTGTGTGCGCGACTAAGTGAAACGCATTGTACTACACGATGCCAGTAAGAAATGACGTACATTTGTGGAAAACTGCAAAACGAAGTGATTGCAATTTTATGAAAAACACGAAATTGTTAAGCTTTTGCTACAAATATTCATGTTCAAGAGGGTGTGTGTCATGCCTGCTGTATATGAGTCAAAATATGCTAAGGTGTTATAAAATGTAACACATAGGTAACATTTTCAACTTTCTTACTTTGGTCTCTAACTTTCTTAAATAATAGTATGCACACATACCTTTCACAATTGAGGAATCACAAGATAAGTCATTTTCAATTTTTTTTTTCAAAATTTTAGATCAATTAAGTTCTTGCGTATGTTATATTTGACGAACACAATGTTGTAATTTTCAGCATCAAACAATATGGTATTAAAGTCTTGGGGTTATTTAGGTGTAGTATGATGAGCTTTAACTAACTGAAGAAAATTATGTAGAATAGTATAATTTTGGCGGTAAAATAATCATAAATTAAATTTGTATGTCCGTCAAACATAACATACGCAAAATGTCTGTCAAACTAACATTAAATTAGTAAGTAGGCCAAAACACTATATCTGAGCAGGGAAATAGATCAAAATCACTAAGCAGTGCAAACATGGGTTTGTTTAAACACTTCAGTCAAATCTGAACTAGATCCGTCATGAACTTGCACTGATTTCTCACTTTTTTAATACAATGCGTCTGTCAAAACTAACCTACGCAAGAATTCTTGCGTATGTTATTTTTGTTTGACAGACGCCACGTTTTCATGGATTACGCCCTCAAAATACCTTTTCCACAAAAAGTGATGATGTAACAAAGTTGGGTGTAACTAGAGCTATTTTATGTTGCATAATCAGCTATATACCCTAGTCTAGCAGGAATTACAGCACCATCTTACGTACGTTATTGTTTGACGGACAATTCGGGTAGATTTTGAAAATGGTTTAATGTCCAAAATAAATGGTAGCCACTTATAAATTGAACATTATATCTAGAGATAGGTGATTTGTTAAAGTTTTACCCTTTTAGTTCCATTTATAGTCATAGTCAAGATCAAAAAAAGTTTGAAGGACAAACTAACGTACTCAAGATTTAATTTGAAGTATTTTTTTTATATGTTAAACTAAACTTCAGAATAATATTTCAATGTTTTTTTAATTGGTTTACTGTATACTTTTCTGAAACTGATCATATTTATTTTTATAGGGATTCATATAGGCCTATAAGGTTAAAAGATGTTCTAAAAATGGTCCTTTGGGCATGTTACAAAATAAGTGTGTAAAAACAGCCTTTTTGACAACTATTTCACTTGTAAAAAAAAATTGGAGTATAGGAATGACTTGAAATTGTGTTTGTTATATCTTTATTAGCTAAACTTGCCCCTAGACTAATAAAAAGCTAATTTCTATCATTATTAAAAAAAAAAAAAAAACATATAATTTAGCTAGAAAATAACGCCTTAGCATATTTTGACTCATATCTATTTGCTTATTTGATATGATTTTATTTGCTCTCACTTACAAAGGTACATGGTAATTTTTTTTCACAATTTAAGCGGAAAGATTCCTTTAGACTCGTTTTTGGGTGTATTTTACATAATGAAATGTTATGTCATGATGATGTATCCCAACCATTTAAAGGTTACAGGAAAAGAAATTATAAATAACTTGACCTGAACTTCATATACATTCGTTATAACAAAACTAAGTGGAAAACACCAATGTAAAATTTTAACAAAACACAAATAGTCATCAATACTCAAAAAACTTTCAAATATAGCGCCTTTTTGATGACCTCGAAAAAGCGATCTATCTGAACTACTCGACTAAGATGATTACATACCTCGATAGCTTTGTCTCTACGTCGCGTCATGCTTTGTATCTTCTGGTGTTTTGATATTAAAGTACAAAGCGATAACTAGTATGAAGCAAGGTCAGATGACGTGGGTAAGTGTACAGATATTTTCAAGATCCACTGATAATAAAGAATACATATAATAGTTTACTGGGTGTGTATTCCAGGGTCTTATGAAACTCTTCATACACTTACAAGCGTCACCTGACCTTGCTCACTCAGCCAGTGCACAGAGATTGTTTTTTCGCTGTCGTCAAATACAGGTTTGTGAGGCGGTATATTTGAAAGCATTTATGAGCATCATTTACTATTTGTGCTTAATTGGAATTGTATATTATTGTTTTTCACTCAGTTTTGTTACAACATATTTATTAAAACTACTTGATTGTTTCCTTTTATGTAACCTTTAAATCTTACATCATATGAATGCTGCAACAGTTCCATAAAAATCCCTAAATAAATATCAACTGAGCTCTTACCGAATTTTTGCAAACCAATTTCTTATGATCATTACAAAATAACATATGTGACTTTTATATCCCATGCAGGTCTTGGTTTTCTCGTCGGTCAGTCCTGGGTTCGTCGTAATAACATGAGACATCATGTGAGGGAGCAGTTTATGACACAACCCAGCGTATCGGTTTACAGACACATGCAACCTGAGGGCACATCAGAGGTTCATGACAAAGATGCTTGTAAGTGTTAGAGTCTTGAATGAACAGTTTATTGCAACAATCTTGGAAATGTTTTTATTGAACTGACCATGTACCTGACACTACAGGAATTTTTCATTGAAGATATATGCTGATTTTTTTTTTTTGCACTCTTGAAACCTCTCTTATTAAATTTTGAAATACAAAGGAAAAATGGCACTCTGAAAATTTTTCAGTTATTTTTCTGTGTGATTTTCAGAGATTCTATTGTAAGTTATAATGAGCATCGGTTGTGGACATTATAGAAATGTGGGATGGACTTATCCACAACTGATGCTCATTATAACGTACAATAGAATCTGAAAGCCACACAGAAAAGTAACTGAAACATTTTCAGAGTGCCATTTGTCCTTTAAAAAAATTCAGCGTATATTTTCAGCGCAAAATTCCCGTAGTGTGAGGAGGAGAGGAGTTGTTGGAGGAAAATCAATGCAAACTATCTCTCACTATAACGTCATATGTAGTAATTGGTTGAAATTTTCAAAACAATAAGCGACAACAAATATATTGTGTGCAATGTTTGCGATATTGCAAGTTAGGTCTGCAGTTAATGAGTGATTAGACAGAACTTTCTTGCTAGTTTGTGGATTCAATTCGTGAAGCGTCGAAGTTAGCGATCACGCAGTCGTCTCCAACATGAGCATGCATTTTCAAGGTGAAAACGGTCCGCGTCTACATTCACGAGTTTGAGTACGCGTTCATGAATTTCTGCCACAAACAATAATAAGGGATCAATTTCCAAAGTAGTGTTAAAAAGTTTGAAAATATAATAGTAAAGGTCTGTTCATGGTACACCCAACTGCAGTGCAGTGAAGTAAATTTGCTGAATTATTTTTCCCGTTATTTTTGCCGTACCCGGGCTACCACATATTTGATACAATTCAAGATAAAAGTAATTTTATTGTGGCACCGCACTGCAATTTTGTGCAGCAAAGTGTGCAGTGCCGTGAGCAAGGCACTGCTCTGCAGTACTGGGATACTGTAAATAGACCTATATATAACTTAATGGACTTGTTTCAACAGGAGTCTGTAAAATTCTGTCACATAAAATGAACCAAAATGATGACGGAAGCAAACTAAACAATTTACCACTCTCCTTTTGTTTTTCCATTTGTGTAGTTTTATTTTTAACAACAAAAGATATCGACATTATGAACATGATGAATACCTGTAAAGGTCCATTCATGGGCAACGCAACTGCAGTGTAACGCAGTAAATTTCCTGATGCAGCAATTATTTTTTGCTGCAGCATACTGCATGTTGACACAATTCAAGTTAGAATATATTGTTTCTTGATTTTACTCATAAAGGCATAGATGATAGCGTTTACCAAGCAGTTTCCAACGCGAGCGTATATTTTCAAGGTGGTAAGGGTCTGCGTCTACACTTACGACTTTAAACACATGTTCACGAATTACTGTCAGAAACAATAGCTTTATAATTTGTGAAGCCGCACTGCAGTTTCTTGCAGCAAAGTGTGTGGTAAACATCACACAGCACTGCAGTAACGGCATACCATAGGCCTACTATAAATGATCCGCAAGTTATAGCATTTTAAATTCTATTGAATTCTGTGAAATTATGTCGCATGAAATGAACCAAAATGACGACGGAAGGCAAACAAAACAATAGACCATTTTCGTATGTCCCATAATGCATCTTGAAAGTACCACAAATACGGGACCTTCTGACGTAGGCTGCTCAGTCTAACATATTGGAAGTTCTGCACATTGCGCACGAATCGACTGCGCAAATTACGTCACAAGGTCCCGTATTTGTGGTACTTTCAAGATGCATTACGGGACATACGAAAGTGGTCTATTTACCACTGTCCTTTTGTTTTTCCTTTTGTGTAGTTTTAACAACAAAAGATATCAACATTATGAACATGATGACCACCAACTTCAACCATCCGTGGCAGCTGTTCCTCATCGCCTGGCCAGCGCTGGCGTCTCTGGCGTTCTGTCCGGCGGTGCTATATCTCTACCCGGTTTTGGTTGAAATGTTTTGGCCGGCTAATCAGTTTCCAAATGGTCCTCCGAACATTAATGATGCAATTGGTGAGTTTTGAAACAGAAATCTTAGTAGAAAATGATGAATCGAAAATTGTCCAGTTTTGAAAGCGTGAATATTGAATCCACCATTGTTTTTGAATGTATTTTTGAATGCATTTTCCATTTCCTCTAGGTTTTTTTTTTGCTCTGCATTAAACCTACTGTTTTTCTGACTGTCAAGTTGTTTCTGTTTGTGAGTTTTTTTTCTTCTTTTTTTTTGTGGCCAAACGATGCAGCAGAAAGACAAACTGAAACCAAAGAAAGATAATGTTAAGGCTAAGTACTGTCCTTTTTCACGGGTGAGATGGAGGAATCTCATGTTTTCTGCAAGTTTTGCCTATCCTTGCACATGTCAAAATATCACAATTTTTTGCATAAATGTAGAATAGAGTCTCTAGATAAATAAACCTTGACTAGGGATTTCACTTCAATAACTTTGCATTTCTCTGAACAGCCGATGTCATGTAACCCCGGGGAGCCACTCAAATATAATGTTGCAGGCATAGCTAGCGTGACCAAGAAAAAGGTGATTAGGGTTGTTTTTGAGGACTTAAGGGTGTATCAGGTGATACTGTTTAGGGTATCTAAAAGAGCAATTTTGGTGCAATTTTCAAGAAATAGCGGGGTACTTTTTCAAATCCTAGTGTGAAAACAGTATCGATAAAATCCTGATTTAGGAAAAAGGGTATATTTTGGGTTCAGAACCCTTTAGGAGATGTTTTGAGAAACATTGGTCACGCTCTGCCTGCAATATTATACTTGAGTGCCCCCCCCCCCCTCCATCAGGCACGTAACCTTAAGCATATGAATTTCTCCACTACGAATTTGTCAACTAAACTATGAAGTTTTATTGCACACAGAACAAGAGAGACATAATTGATTTTCATTTATTACCTGTATTGACTTAGTACAACAATAGAAAACACGAATATGTGTGAGCGTTCACTGGACTGGAACCAAGTCATAATACATTAGTACTGGCCACTCACTGACTGCTTGTCATAAACGCTGGACAGGGCGAACTTTTTCTAAAACTGACGGTACTTTAATTAGCCCCACCATTATTAACTACACATAATTAGAGAGATTATGAGTTATCCTATATGATGGCGCTTGCGCACTAAATCTGACATGAAGTGCAGAAATGTTATGACTAGCGAAAGATGGACAAATGAGAGAAAATCATGAATTTACACAGACAAATTGGGCTATTTGGTGGATAAAAAAAAGCAAATGACGACAAATTTATACCTAGTGAATTTTTAAAAAATATACTACAAGGTAGCTTATAAAATAAGCTTTAAAATGGTTTATGCGCATAGAATTTTGGATGAGTAGAACTAAAACGCCAATTAAAAAACGCCCAAAAACGCTGTTTTTCTGCCGTTTTCAGCTGCTCATTGAGCATAAAAAGTTGTATATTGAATGCTATTTCTTAACTTTACACAAGAAATTCATATGTTTTTTTCTTCCCATTAAACCTATATCACTTTGCATACTCATATCAAATTGGCTTCAATTGTTCTACATATCTAAACACTCTCTTTTTCCCTTTATTTGTTTGCAGCTTGTTTCTTGACGCCAGCAGGTTTGGTGTATGCGTTAGTATCAAATTCTAGATATTTATCATACAATGCAACAGGCCTTATTTTTCCTAATTTTAAATGACTATAATATTAATATGTTACGCAGTACCTGTTTGATATTTTATATATATAAGCCAAGGGCAGCCCCTTATATGCCAATAATTTAAAGGTCATTGGTTCACTAGAACCTGAGATAGCCTTTACATGAAAGCTTGTTTTGTATTGGTCAAAAGTAGGATATTCATGCTGGTAAGGTCAAATATTAAGCCAATCAGTGATGCGTTTATTGAATGTTTCAACTGAATGATCTAGTCATTTAAACACACACTAATGATTT
>JXSR01S018543.1:0-32641 GCA_000969725.1 Ophiothrix spiculata
TTAGTCAATTTTGTTCAAGGTTTTTGATAATAGTCATTCATTCTATAAAATAAAATTACCTTAATTGGTTGCCTATTCTTAATGAAACTAAAAGCAAAGTATACCTTATTTCAGTTATTACAGAGCATAGAATCTTGAAGTAATAAAATTTGATAGAAGGTCATGTTTTTTACATACTAAATGATGCAGTGAAAACAAATGCATTAACGCGTAATTGCAGTAATGATTTCTGTACTACGTATTCTGTACATGAAATTAATCGGTCGTTTCAGATTACGTCACAGGTCTTTTCACAGTTTTAATCATCTAGAAAATAATAAGTATCCCTAATTTAGGGTTTTTCCTAGAAACAAATTGCAAAGAGGCTGATTTCAACTGATTATGGTAGATATAGGTGTAAACATTTACAGAAAAAAGTAAGGAAGGGTAGGGGCTGGTCGTTAAAAATAGGGGGTCATTATGCATAAAGTATGTCGTATTTGACATAAATTTGAGAAGTGTAATTTAAAACACTGGGTGATTTGTTTATTTTGTAATTCTATCAGCTTGAAAAAATATAAGTAATTAGAGACATTTTGACCTTAAAATAGAGATTTTTCGTTAAAATAGGTCAATATTCAAAATTTTGCTATTATTATCTCTAAATTAGGGTTTATTTAGAAACGAAAATGACAAAGAAGCTGATTTCAACTGATTGTGGAAGTTACAGGTCTCAATATTTACCCCCCCCCCTAAAAAAAGGAAGGAAGGGTTGGGGCAACCCCATTTTAGGGGTCATTGAAAATAAGGGGTTATTGGCCCTAAGCTACGCGTAAAGTATGTCGTGTTTGATATCAAATTAGGTAAATGTAATTAGGAACACTGGGTGTGTTGTTTACTCTGCACTGTGCAATTGATTTAATACGTTATTACCTAAAAATCGTGATTTTTCGTTGAAATAGGTCAAAATTCAACATTTTGCTATTATTATCCCTAAACTATGGTTTATCTAGGAAGAAAATGCTAAAGAGTTGCTTTCAACTGCTTCTGGTATTTATAGATGTCAATATTTACCTAAAAGAAGTAAGGGTGGATGGGAGTTGGTTAACCCGATATTAAATGGATGGAGTTCATTTAATATATAGGCTATTAACTCTAAATTATGCTTGAAGTGTGTCATGTTACCGAATAAAACGAAAATATAATAAAAACAATGATGTTCAATTTGTTACCTTGCAAAATGCTATACCTGTTTGAAGACGAAATGCCCTGAAATCGTGATTTTACATGCAAAACAGGTCAAAATTGAAAATGTGGCAATTATAGTTCTAAGTATCAATTGAATATGTCTCATTAACCCTCGTCCACCTATGCTATTCCTACTACGTCTTCACCTAAGGGGGGGGGGGGTGTTACCAACCCCGCTGTGAAAATTATATTGACGTGCCAAAAGTTTGATTGTTTTATACCATAGTATAGGGTAGGGTCTCTTCTTTCCATTGATACCAAAATCATGAAAATCAGTCAAGGCGTTACGTAATTATGACGTCATAAAGTACTTTAGGTCGGAAAATGTTGCCGAAATCTGATTTTTGGCGAAAATTGATAAAAATTAAAAAAATCGCTAAAAAAGTTCAAAATATCGGATTTTCATCGGGTTTTTTGCTAATGAATAAAGTAAATGGTAGTTCTAACATGTTCTGTAAGTTTAAACTTGTTAGCATGCAGATATTTTTTCAAAATGGCGACTTTTATATGAGGGCGGTGGTTACCATCCCCTCCCCCCCCCGTACCCACGGACTTTGACGGCTTACCCTACCCCCACCTAAGGTGTTTCCCCGATTTTTTTCATTAAAATGACCGCAAGGGATGTTTGTTATTACTTTAATTTAAAAACTCGAAAATAGTCAATTTCCGATAGAGTCCTTTCAGCTCGATAAGTGCATTTCTGGATACTTTAATTAAAGCATTTATTTTTTTATTATTTGAATCATATGTGGTTTGTGACGATTGTTATCTACGCCAAGAAAAAATCTAGTCTGAACGTCAAGATAAGCAATGTTGTGTAAGCTCGAGACTTAGGAAGTCCCCCCCCCTTCAAAAAAAATTGTTATTCTGTGTGTACAATCGGTGATCTTCGGGATGTAAGATCGAGGATCTTGGGAGGCACTTTCAGGCTACAGGTAACAGTCGATGAGCCAGGACTACTTCCTCTGCACCCCCATAAGTAAACTTTTTTAGGTTCCTCATATGACCCTCAAACACAATTTGGATGTTCCCAAAAATAAAAACTGGCCTTAAGCGAGAAATCCAAGATGGCCGCCATAATTCCCACCAAAATTCTATATTTTCATTATAATTGTCTAAAAGTATCTTGTAAAACACTGTATGTTCAAAAATTTTATTGGGAAATATCTTCTGGAGCTATAACAAATACACCTGACTCCAAATTGTGTCATTTACATATGTATTGAAAAAAATTGACAAATTCAAAATGGCCACCAAAATAGCTTATTTTATTAAAATTGACAAAAACATTTAAAATGTCTGATATCGTAAATAATCAACAGGAAATTAATTACATTAAGATATAGGGTTACAACAAGATCATTTCCCCCAATTTGAATTGTAAGCTTGTATCAAAATAAAAATGGCGCAGGTTCTGAAATACAAAATGGCCGTCAAAATAACATTTTATGCTCAAATTGGAATTTAGTGGATTTAAGTGACTTTTAAACGCATCAACAACACCAAATGTTTAAAATAATCAATGGAAAATGGCTTTGTAAGTAACAATAGTAACATTTCTTCTAAAAAATGTATTAGAATGTTTAATGTTCAAGTTCTGAGATCCAAAATGACCGCCAAAATACGATTATAGGCACAAAAATGGTAAAATAAATTTTAAACGGTATCAAAAACACGAAATGTTCAAAATAATCGATGGAAGTGTAAATTGCTACCCTGATCAAATAAGCAAAAAAGGTGTTCACGATGACCTCTACGTTCGATCTTGCCTTCAGTCGTCAAACGTTGAACAGAGTTTAATCTGAAAGCTAAAGAAATTTTGGTTTCCATGGTAACCTCTTCGTCCGACCTGTTCTTTAACGATCAAAGGACAAAGAATTGTCAAATTATCAACTTTGCTCGATTTAAGTGTTAAAATGTTCATTTTGAACCAAAGATCGGTAACCTATTCACTGGACATTTCTTAAATAGATCAAACTTCATAAGAAATGTACAATTTTGAACTTGTCAAATATCAAACGTGAGTTTGTCAAAATGTTGGATATGAACCAGCGATCGAAAATGTCCATGGTGACTTTTTCGTTCAACTGTTTTCTATAGGATCAATTTTGTAAAAGAAAGGTTAATTTTTTAGCTTTATCAAAAGAATAAGAACAATCATCTGGGTCATGCCACTTAAGAAATTAATCTTATAGGTGGGCAGATGCTAAGACATGTCAGGTATGTGTATTTCTTACTATGATCGAGCGAGTGTTTTTAAACGTGCATATTTGACTACTTATTACTAAGGAGAGGATTCAAATGAATTTTAAGTTTTAAGTGTGATTTCGCCTGTCTCTTAAAATTCCAGATCAGCTCATGATAATATGTGTGGTGCTCTGGCATAATGAGCGGAAAGTCGCGATTTTCAAAATTGAGTTTATGACATATTTTAATTCGTTATAATCTCAGCTTTCGAATGATATATAATATGTCATACTTTTTTTCTACAATTTTCATTTATAGTTAGAAACATAAAGCAGTCCACTAAAAATCTGGCTGTAAAAAACTGTCGCAAATCGATTTTAAAGATACTGTTTACTATAGTGTATAATAGCAAAACGGGATCAATTACCCGTGAAAAAATACACTTCCCGGCGTAATTGACCTTCAAAACGCAAAATATACATTAACACTAATACATTTATTTGTTTTATGTCAAAAAACGAAATTTGATCTTTTCACCATATTTTTACTTTAGCAGCCATTTATTCAAAATCTTCAATCACGACTTTCCGCTCATTATGCCAGAGCACCACACATATACTAGTGAAACTGTTGCACCATACTCTGATATATTTTTTATCACTCTGCACAGCGTGATGGTTCCTCAATGTTCTCTCTCGTTAATATTTGCAAGCATCTCCTCTTTCTATTTTAGCTTGAGTGGCGCTATTTTATGATGACAACAGCTATTCCAAATATGTGATGCTTCTGTCTGTCGCATCAGTAAAGAAGGAAACACATCTACGCACTGTGCCCTCTTTCATCATAAACATGATAAGTGGTTTATATAATATTACTCATTCTAGTACTAGCAGTAGTTGTGGTAGGAAAGGCCGTTTTATAGATGATTTCACTACATTGATTCACTAAATCAAACAAATATCAGTGGAGTTGGCACATTAATCTGTGTACAACTATTTGGACTATGTGTTAAGTTTAAAAATATTGAAAATGTTTACATTTAGATCATAGTAACATGTTATAGGCAAATCTAGCAGTAATAATGTCGTTTAATGCATGATAATTGTTTTTAGAATTACGTCAAGTATTAATCGCGTTTTATATTAAATCTTTTTGTATCACAACATTTTGAAAGAGTTATTCATCATTTGATATGCTTTATTTTACAAACAAATCAATTGTTCTGGACAAATGAGGATTAAAAAGAGTGGGTGACTTATGAAACGCCTAGTCCATCTACATGGAAATCACAAGAGAGAGGTTGGATTTGTTGGATTAGAAGCACCAGGTGCTAGTTAATTCTGCACCTCGTAACAACTAATAATTAATTCTAGTAAGGACTTAAACAATTGGTATAGCACGATGCATCCTCAACATTCTCTAGTTATTATTTGTAAGCACAATCACACTTTTACCTATTTTAGTTTTAGTAGCGCTATTTTAGGGAGACAAAAGCTATTTCAAATATGTGATGCTTCTATCTGTCTCAAACACGTTTGAACATCCACTTACTATGACCTCTTTTCTATTAAGTGGTTTATTGCTCATTGTAGTAAGGAATAGTAACGATGGTGCAGGGTGATGGTGGTGGTAGTAGTAGTAGAATTAGAAGCAGTTTCTGGCTGGCCTGTGGATGTATGAGTATCTGTAGGGAATAAGTTTGAGGCACTCATATACGCCGAGGAAGTAGTGACGTCATAATTTATGTAAATCAACCAACACGTTCGTTTTGGTTCCAAACAAACGGGGTGGACAGTTTTACCACACGTTAAGTCAATGGCAAAAAAGTCAGACTCCTATTTGATATCATGACATTCGTCTAAAACAAAAATGAGGGAAAACATGCCGACCTGTTGTGCTGAAGGTTGTGATCACAAGCCAGGGAGGTACCCCTGCCGTAATTTTCGTTTTCCAACCGGGAAAAATCAGTCTGATTTGTATGCTTACGTACGCCTATTCTGTTAATACATATGATCAGTAACTACTCAGGACATGATCATTTGTTTGGAACCAGATCGCACGTGTTGGGCTAATTATCATAAATGTGACGTCACTACTTCCCCGGCGTATAAGGTGGATGTGAGCCTGTGTTGTTTGCTTCATTGTTTATAGTCATTTTTGGTCTTCTTTATTCAGTGACTCCAGATCGGCGACCTTGAATTTGTTTAAATCTGTTATTTAGATTGTTGATTGAGATAGCTTGTTCCAGACTATGATCGTTTTTTGTTGTTGAAATTATGAATATTTATAAACGTTCTTGTTGAAAACTATAGATAGCAATCTTGATGAAAATGCCAAGATTAACGCCGGATTGTTGATGTTGGTGGAAGGAGCATGTTCACAGGTAGAGCAAGCTGGCCTGGCCATTTCTTGCTGTATGTTGAATTGTGATTTTAACACTAGTAAGAAATATATGGTACAACATACATTAGACATGTATAACATGCATAGCATTGCGTTGCGTTGCGTGCGTTGCTTTACGTTACGTTACGTTACGTTACGTTACGTTGCGTTGCGTTGCATTGCATTGCATTGCATTGCATTGCATTGCATTGCATTGCATTGCATTGCATTGCATTGCATTGCATTGCATTGCATTGCATTACCTTGCCTTGCCTTGCCTTGCCTTGCCTTGCCTTGCCTTGCCTTGCCTTGCCTTGCCTTGCCTTGCATTGCATTGCATTGCATTGCATTGCATTGCATTGCATTGCATTGCATTGCATTGCATTGCATTGCATTGCATTACATTACATTACATTACATTACATTGTATTGCATTACATTACATTACATTACATTACATTACATTACATTACATTACATTACATTGTATTGCATTGCATTACATTACATTACATTACATTACATTACATTACATTGTATTGTATTACATTACATTACATTGTATTGCATTACATTACATTACATTACATTACATTGTATTGCATTGCATTGCATTGCATTACATTACATTACATTACATTGTATTGCATTGCATTGCATTACTTTACATTGCATTACATTACATTACATTACATTACATTACATTACATTACATTACATTACATTACATTACATTACACAATAAAGTTGTTTATTTTCAACACGAACCTTATTTTTATAACAAAAGAAGAGGTGAAGTGTATTTCAGGTATTCAAAACGTAACTTATACAACAGAGATAGAGATAGAGATAAATGAATAAAAGTGGCCCCTTCCTTTTGTTAAAAAATGCATGACCTTGTCATTTCTTTGAAAGATCGTACACTTAATAAGTTATGTCAGCAATTTTGGCAACGTTACTTTTTATTCTGTTCGCTAACGCAAAATAGTCTGGAGGTCATATATCATATAAATGGGAATTCCAAACAGGATTTTCAATAAAAAGGAATGAACCTTTATAGACACCTTGAGACGACGATTAATAACATTCAATTTTATGTTTATCACCCTCTCTTCTTTCTTTTAAATAGTAGCTTGCCGTATCAAGGGAATAAAATAGAGAAATAATAAATAAAAACCATCTTCAGAAATAATAATAGGATAATCTATAGATAACTGTGTACTGAACAAGCAGCAAGAGATTAAAAGTTGAAAATTATAATTTTATTGTCAAGAGAGTTTTGCTGAATCCCATTTCGTATTGACTTTATATGCCTTGAGTTCTTCAATATATGTACCTGCACTGCATCTATATAGGTTAAGAATACGAGCAGTGTAAACAGGAGTTGTTTTGAAAAGAACTACTTTAACCAGAAAATACAATGTCATTGAGGCCAAAGCATTAAATTGGTTAGAATTCACACAAGAAAGAATCCCGTTCATCTAACAATTTTTGATCCTGTTTTAATTATTGACTCACATTTGACTAAGCATTCGGGTGTATGATTCTATTTTAGTGGACAGTTTTGTACACGTTCTTTCAGGGAAATATAATAATTAGACGAGGTTTTTCGCTATCCAAATCTTTTTGTAATTTTTTGCGTTGTGTAAAACTTTGCATTGATTTATTTACTGATCAGATACACTATTTAATTCAATGCAGTTACATGTATATACCAATAAAGATTATACCTCGTGAGTCAATAAAAATGAATCACAAAAGTTTTCGCAGCATTTCTTTGAACAAATGAAAATGCTTTGGCACACCTTGAGAAAACATAGTTCCGCATCTTCTGACACTAAATGTATGTATGCATGCACAATTGCACATGCATGGATGAACACGAAGACACTTAGGAAAATGATAAAACTTTGATTCGCGTCAACTGATGTAACTTAACTGCTTCATAAATGAACAAATTGTACCAAATTCTATCAACTAAATTATTAAGATTTGGTACTAATAGGATTGATAATTCATGAATCATCTTTGGGCACTGAATTGCAACTCCTTTAAGAAGAATACATGTTCTTTTTGGACACTGGAAAACACAATACAACCATTGCATTTTAATGACCTTCGGATCATAACTTGTTCGTGAAGTAGGAAAAGTCACCAAGATTCTCTTTCCTAGTTTTGTTAATTTAAGTAACAACAGTAAGCATCATAGTGTCAGCATGTTGTTTTGGTTGATTTTCATAAATGCATGCCTTGTCATTTTTAAAAACCAGTTTACGCAAGTTGAAATTTTACCGATTTCCAAGTTGTCTTCGTATGCAGTCAGGTATGCACATACAAACATAAATTTGCTGTCAAAAGATGCAATAATATGTATTCTCAAAGTGGGTGAATGCATTCTCTTTAACAAGCATATTTTAGAAGTGTATCATTTTGTTGACTCACACGGTATAAACAAAGAAAGATGCTACTTAAAGCACATTCAAGTAAAGCTGTACTTAGTTAAAAATGTTCCATACGTTACTTGAGGGATACTTTTTCGTTTTAATTTGCTTGACAAACGAGGAAGTTACAGTTATTTGCACCATTGTTGAAATATAGTATTTCCTATGTTTGCAGTAAAAAAAACACATTTATTTTGCTTACACTTTTGATCCTTACAAGACAAGTATGTGACCTAAGCATTGGAATCTTTGTAGGCGCTTTAATATTTGCTGTCAAAACATAAGTAATGAGCGGATTAACCTGTTATAAGAAGTATGATTTTGGTTTTTAATTCTCTTTTTATATTTAAGGTAAAGGTATAAGCAATAAGTGCCATTAACAGTAGCAAGTAAGTTTGAAAGGTTAGTTAAGTTTTCATAGTTTATTTAAGACAACCTTAAAAAGTAATGTTTTCTAAAATATTCATTGCTAGTAAGGTCTAAGTATTTTATATCTATACTGCTTTAAAAGGTTAATAAAACAAATTACACAAGAAGCATCACAATGAAATTATATTTCCTCAATAGGGCTATTCATATTCCCGGGGAACACAGACTAAAGGTCAAACAGCGGTCACCGTTTTTATCCATTTTATGCAATTATCAGCAATCTTTAGACTCCCGTGCCAGACTATAAATAACCATTTTGCTTATTTTATGAATGAATTAAAATTTGTTTTGTTAATTCATTTTGTTAAAATAAAACGAAATACATATTACAAAAATAGTCCTTGAAATCGAATTCACAATTTATTTTAGAATTGAAATCAAATTGTTGATGAACTAAAAAAAAACGAAATCAAATTGATGATGAACTAGAAAAAAACCTGCATTCAGTAACCAGACTCACAAAACATATGGCGGTAATATAATAGGCCTATTTATATACTTTAATGCTATCATGTTTCATGTTTTTATTATTATGTTTCATATTCATTGCTTGTTAGTCAAGCTTGACATTGTTTAATTAGGTTGTAGATAATTGGCCAGAATAGTAAAAGAGAACATCACAAATCATAATTAGACATGTTGGAAAGCTTCATGAGGTAATATTAATGTCACAACAAGTAAGATTACATATCCCTTGAACAAGATTAATTTTCACTGATTTTTAGTCCGAGTAAAAAAGAAGTAGGTTACACGTCCCCTCCATCAGGTGTTTTTTAATAATAATTTTCATTTGACGTTATATACTTTATGTAAAAAGTGCCATAAAATATATTAAGCTTATAACAATGTCTGAATTACCACAAGAGATCATTAATTATATATAGGGGCGGTTGAAGTAAAAACTGAAATTCTTCCACATAGCCTTATTCATGTTTATTTATGTGTAAAATCATTAAAAGGAAAGAATCATAATTTAATTACTTTACATTTGTCGGGGATACTATATTTTACATTGGCGAATACCTCATATCTATGAATCTGTCTTTTTAAATAGTTATAAATATTTTAAAGTTATGCGTTGTCTGTAAAGTTGAATCTTTTATATCGAAAACACGTTTATTCCCAGTAAACACATTTAAAAAAATTAAAAAGCTTCAAAATTACGTACAAACAATTTTACAATAAAAAGTCTACACTGCTTTCATATTAATTGAATTTACATATCTGAAAAACAAAACAAAAAAACAACGGCGTTGTAATAATAAAATTAAAAATAGAAACATATTGGGTACTGTTTTCAAAATAACATTCACTATTATCACGTTCACAAGTTTACCAAAACCGTGACCTAATTTGTCGACAACAGTGATATTAATATTATTAATGGATCATGTTTTATTCAAATCACACCTCATTACTTCTATTAGTTGATTCTTTTAAATATTAAAAGATTCATGAGTTATGTGTCATGTGAGAATGTTTTGCAACATGTGCTTAGCCGATGAATAATGAAGTTCAAACTGGTTAACTTAGTACTAATGTTGTTTCCACTAACGAAGAGCCTGGTAAAATGTGTTTTCTTTAAAATATGATAAATACTTCGTTTGAAAAGTGGCAATAATAACTTAATAATCAAGAGATCCCATATTCAATTCCATGTCGATGATGTTATTCTCGAAATCATATCGGATGAAATATCTACCTTGAACGTGCATTGAAATTAGTTTTATATTAAAGGGACTAGACTAGATTCCACTTAGAATTAAAAACTGATGGAAATGATTTAAATAAAGCTTAAAAGTGTAGTAAAATCCAAAAAACTACAACAATTTGCACAGAAATGAAGCTCTTGGGGATAGGTTAATACATATCGAAAGAGAAACAATTATATCAAAAATAATTGTGTTTACCCATCACAGGTGTAGAAACAAGATCTTTTTAAGATTTTAAACTAGAAACACTTTTTCAACAATTTTTAGTCCCCGGCGACAAAAAATACAGCTTGTAAATAATTTCATTTTTTTCCTCTGTTACACAAATCAGCGGAAACTACTGGAAGGATATGTTAGTATAATCATGTACTATCGATACATGTGAAAAAATATATAGTCAGAAAATCAGCGGACAGGATCTAGGCCAGTCCCTTTAAGCCTCGGCCTTATGCATACTTTCAATTATATCTGGTCATTGTCATGAAAGTCGTATGTAAACTACTGAAAATTTACAATGTCCTACGGAAGAATTTTTATGCATTTCGAAAGATGAAGAGACAGACGATAACACATGTTTCGACAAACAAGCATAGGCTGTCAATAAGTAAATGAAATAATATCCTGGGACCTAAATAAATACGCTATGAAATGAGCAAATAAAAACTCTATGACATAATCATTGAACATCTTGCCGGTTGAACCATGTCTCCGTTTTTCCTTGGGCAAGAAACTTTACACTAATTGCTCCGTTGTTCGGAAGTCACGTAAAGCCGTTGATCCCCTGTGCGAATGCTCATTCTTGAGGGCGCTGCATACAGTGTATACCTGGTGAGTCTACATTATTTACCTCATGGACACAGTGCTTTCGCTTCGTGATTCTCACGCTTCGTACTTACTCGATATCGCGTAGTTAATGATCCTGTCTTGAGCTACGACTATAAAATGAGCATAGAAGTATGTCACATAAGACGTAAATGTTTATTGTTTCATATCTCCTGCTGACATGTTAAAACCAGCGACAGTGTGAAACGGAAATTACTCTGGTGACATCATGTGGAAAAATCCATTTGGTTTGTTTTGATTAGTGAAGCTAAGTTCATGTACCAAGTAACAATTTGACACAATAGTTTGTAAAAAAAGTACATTCGCAGTTACGTTTAATTTTAAGACTATATAACCTATAAAAGTGCAAGGCCTCTGAATTATATAGCAATGAGCAAGTGTCAAGACTACGCCAGCTTGTGAAATAACAAAGACCAATTTTTACCTCAAGATATACGTTTATTTTTACCACTCATTCATTACACTCTCTAGCATTCGCTAATTCGTATTGTAGTAGTACTAGTAGTAGAAATGCTCCTACTAAGGTTCGCATAAAGGTCTACTGATAAATGCATTGTGCATGTTTGCTTAACTGATGGTTAATCTACACTCACATTTTGATGCATTTAAAACGCATCATTCTTAAGTCCATTTCAATAATTATATCGGCCAAACATTTCATATTTTGTACGTGGTATTTAGTTAAAACGTAACACCGCTTTATGCCAGCATGTGAGCATAAAAAGCCAAAATACAACAAGGCAACGCATATGAAGTTGTATAAACTAGTTACAGAACATCATCATCAACTGTGTGAATTTTGACACCATTGAATATAGCAATATCAGTTCGGCGGAACTCACAATTCGGATACGTATCTGAATTTGGATACCTACGTATCAAAATTTCAGCTGTTTTTAATCCAAATTGAGATACGGGTATCAGAATTTTGATAGGGGGTATCTCAAATCAGAAACGTATCCGAATTGTGAGTTCCGCCGAACTGATATGAATATTTAGATCTGTACCACTTTTCTACCTCTTTTCAGATCAGGATTGAATAAAATCGATAACATGTTTCCAGCTTTGTTTTATGGCGAATCAAAACTTTTTATAA
This sequence comes from Ophiothrix spiculata, assembly GCA_000969725.1. Classification (NCBI taxonomy): domain Eukaryota; kingdom Metazoa; phylum Echinodermata; class Ophiuroidea; order Amphilepidida; family Ophiotrichidae; genus Ophiothrix; species Ophiothrix spiculata. Next base: position 12,318 of record JXSR01S018543.1, read on the forward strand.
AAATACCTAACGGGGTTTGATAGTATAACATATAGGCCTACATTTTATGCTATACGTCGACTATATCAAAAGACACCTTTATCAGAGCTGAGATTGCTTGGAATAATTCATTTTTTATCATCATACACGATGTTAAACAAATTAAATGTTTAAGCATATAATTTCAGTATGTTTTAGTCCTGGGTTTCAGTATAGATAAATGTATAATAAATGACTGATGAATGATTTATAATATGTATGAATAAATGAATATCATGATGTAGTGCTGTGTCTAATCTATCATTTAAAATGATTTAACTTCGTATACAAACATTCGTCAGGTTAATTTAAACTGGCCCGAACAGCTTGCATAACTCTTAATATTAAATATGAATAAATGAATATCATGATGTAGTGCTGTGTCTAATCTATCATTTAAAATGATTTAACTTCGTATACAAACATTCGTCAGGTTAATTTAAACTGGCCCGAACAGCTTACATAACTCTTAAGGTGGTGTATTAAAATATAATAAAACAAAAACTTCAGTATAAATAATGGCCACTGCGGGAAAAGGATGAAGTTGTCGCATATCTGATGTATACTGGTTGTATGCATCAGATATGCTACAATGACCAACATGTATGAACCGACAAGTGCATCCTTTTTTGCCGTGGCTTCTTACAAATGTTTATCGTTTTTTAAATGTTAATATATTTTTATACCATGCACGCCAGAAAATTACAGAGTCATGTTGAATGTTGGATCGGGATGCGAGAGGTCCCGGGTTGAATTTCGGGGTAAACCATCAATTTTAACATGTAATTTTCTGAGTTGCTTAAAGGTGTTAGGGTTAATTGCGCGATGTTAGATTATATTGGAAAAAAGGACATTTTTTTGACTATTGCTCGATTTGTATTCGACCTTTGTGAGTGCATGTAGAGACTTTTTGATGTGTTAAGCTACCGTTATTGTTTAGCCGCAAAAAATCAATCTCGGTTTACGGATGACATTATTAGTAATTATCGGAATCAGTACAAATTAAGCGTGAAATGACGCTATAGATTTAAACGCATGTAAACATTAGCAGCTGCTGGTAGTTATTATTCGTGATAAAAAATGTGATAAATCATGACATACAATATTAACTAACTGGCAACCAACGCAAACATTTTTGTGCCATGGGTTGATTTAAATATTATGATCTACAAATTCAAGAAGTGCTAAGAGTAAAATTGTATCCCATTTGTTATGCCCATGATATAACAATCCTATCATATTGAGTATTGTTTTCAAAATAACATTCACTATGATCATGTTCACAAGTTTACTAAAACCGTGACCTAATTTCGTCGACAAAAAATGATGGATCATGTATTATTCAAATCACACCTCATTATTTCTGCTAGTTGATTCTTTTAAATATTAAAAAGATTCATGAGTTGTGTGTCATATAATAATATGAATATGTTTTTGCAACATGTGTTTAGCCGATGAATAATGAAGTTCAAACTGGTTACCTTAGTTCTAATGTTCTTTCACTAACGAAGACCCTGGAAAATGTGTTTTTTTTTAAATATGATAAATAATTCGCTGGAAAAGTGTCAATAATAAAATAACTAAGAGATCCCATATTCAATTTCATATCGATATTTCATTTTATTCTCGACACCATATCGGGTGAAATATCTACCTTGAACGTACATAATTTGAAATAAGTTTTATATTAAGGCTCGGCCATATGCATACTTTCAATTATATCTGGTCATTGTGATGAAAGTCGTATGTTAATTACTAAAAATCTACAACGTCCTGCGGGTGAATTTTTATTCACTTCGAAAGAGGAAGAGACAGACGGTAACACAAGTTTCGCAATATACAAACAATCATGCAAGACTGTCAATAAGTAATGAAATTCATACCCTGGGACATAAATAAATACGCGATGAAATGAACAAATAAAAACTGTATGACATAATCATTGAACATCTTGCTCTAATTGCTGACCTTTTCATGCGCAGTGAGCCATGTCATTATGTCCTGTGCAATCGACACAGACATTGCTCAAAGGTTCACGTTCACGATTATTGTCTGTATGTATAACTTAACAACTTAATGAGATCGTTGATTTCCAGACGGAGAGCTTACGTACGTATGAATTATGTTTGTATACAAGATATGCCATCGAGCTTTAAAGATTAGTAAACGTAAGGCAAACTGAGGCAACTGTGGCATATATTGTGTTACTTAATTTAAAATGAGTATTTTTTTCTGATATGAACTAAACTTCTTTAAAAAAGTTTGGAAAGTTTTTTATCCGCCTATATGATTTAGTTGATCTTATTTTTTAAATTACATAATGCATTATTGGGTCAGCTAGCATCTTCTTCTTAAAAAATCACATCACATCTGTAACAATTGAATACGCCAGTGTAAGAAAACCCCAACTCCAATAGCTTATAGCAATTCTGTTAATTATACTTGTAAAATATAAATGCATTCACATCACTAAAATAGCCTTTTCATTTCAATTTCTTAATCATTGTGTCACATTTGACCATGTAGTTGACTTTTTTAGACATTGTTAGATAATTGTTATAGTACTTAGTTGCTATATTTAAACAGCCAGTACAAGAAACCCAAAACTCCACGAGTTCCCCGCTGCACTGAACTTTACACTAGATAAATTATCTAACAATGTCTAAAGAAAGTCAACTATAAGGTCAAATGTGACACTATGATTGGGATATAGATATGGAAATACTTTTTCCTGATTTGAAAGCATTTTCAGAGATTTGTATGCATTTATATTTGACAGAAGGGAGCTTTTGGGATTTTCTTGTACTGGCATATTCAATTATATGCTTAATTCATTGATGAGTATTCAGGGTAGAATTACTCAGCCATACTATTAAAAAGAGAACATTGTATATACAAGAATTGTACTTTAATTGTACTAGAATGGTGTTCTAAATGTGGATCTGGCATGGCATCTGGAGATATATACTATATAAAATTATTCACTCGCTTTTTTCCCAAGGATGTTTCCTATTTCGGGCCACTCTACATAAGTAACGGCTACATAATTATGAACAAGTCCACCAGGATATTAACTATGACTGAACTATGTACCCTGACAAATAAATAAGTAAGGAATGAAATAACTCTTAGAATCATTGTATATCTTGCTTGGATACTGATCTTTATATGCGTATTAATCCATGGCATTATGTTCTCTGCAAATGGCACAGACATTGCTCAATGGTTCATGTTTAAGATAAATGTCTGTGTGTATAACTAAATAACTTTTACAAGTACTTCGTCAAGTTATGACATTGAGCTATCGCCCTATTAAAATCGTAAGCTGATACAAGATGAAGCAACTGTGGCACAGATTATATAATGTTTAATATGCAAGTACAGTTTCCTGAAATATTCCCATTTACGCGGACATGATATATTCTAAGGGTGCCGCTTTTGCGGTTCTGATCGGTTTTTTTTTTCGGTTAGCATTATTGTTTATTCGAGTTGAACTGACTAGAACCGCCCATCTGCCGTATGAGTTTTGATACGGCCCCAAATGGATTTTGTGTGTTTGTAAATACCATTTACAAAGTAATACCTTTTATCAACCACTGTCAACCAATCTATCAATCAATCAACCAATCAATCAATCAGTTAGTAAAAAAAATGCAATACATTAAAATGCCGTTTTAATTTGTTCAATATTTCTAATGAAAACAAAAAGGTTTTGATGGTCAATCATGGTCATCAATCAACTTTCTTTTTTTACTCCCATCATGATAGATAATTATTAGACACCTAGGGCATTAAACCTAGACATGCTTTTACGATGTACTTGAAAATGATTAATGAGCTTATATTTCACTTAGTAATAGCAGCATAAAGTCCGTGTTACAGGTCACATAAGAGACGCACCATTAGATATCAGGGGGGGGGGGGGCTAGGGAGCTTTTATAAAAAAGAATTGTTGCACCAGACCACGTAAAAAAAATTGCCTTGCCACACCCATGAAAAAAAATTGTCATGCCCCACCCCTGAAAAAAAAAATTGTCATGTCTAACCCCTGAAAAAAATTATCACGCTTCACACCCTGAAAAAATGGTAATTGTCATATCGCAGATCCTAGGGCGCAGATCTTACGTTTAATATCTTTCATTGCATTTTAAATGAGAAATAGTGAATGTTTACACAGTCTTATGTTAGAAACCTAACAAGTACTAACTACACCCTATGAAAATCAAACAACAACTAGTCGGACAAAATCCAAGCTTTTTTTATTTGTTTCCTACTTCAAGTTATTAAAAAAATTGACTTGCCAAGATGGGGGAAAAGATTTGACTCACCAAGGTAGAGAAACAAAAAAGACACACCGAGGTGGTGAAATTTGTTTTGTCATGATCCCAACTCGCTAGGCCCCCTCCCTTTGATATCTAATGGTGCGTCCCTAATGGTACCAGTGAAACAAACCAAGGAAACACTGTGGTGATTTGATCAAGCAAGATGGATTACATTATTTCCCTTGTGGACATAACGCGATAACGCTTTCGCTTCGTGATTCTCGCGCTTCGCACTTGCTCGATATCGCGTAATTAAGGACCTGGTCTTGAGCTACGACTATAAAATGAGCATAGAAGTATGTCACATAAGTAAAATGTTTATTGTTTCATAACTCCTGCTGATATGTTAAAACCAGCGACAGTATGAAACGGAAATTACTCTGATGGCATCATGTGGAAAAATCAATTTGGTTTGTTTTGATTAGTGAAACTAATTCATGTACCAAGTAACAATTTGACACTATAGTTTGTGCAAAAAGTACATTCGCAGTTACGTTTAACTTTAAGACTATATAACCTATAAAAAGTGCAAGGCCTCTGAATTATATAGTAATGAGCAAGCGTCAAGAAATAACCAAAACCAACTTTTACCTCATATATACGTTTATTTTTACCACTCATTCATTACACTCTCAGGCATTCGCTAATTCCCTAGTACAAATGCCCGTACTAAGGTTCGAATAAAGGTCTACTGATTAATGCATTGTGCATGTTTGCTTAACTGATGGTTAATCTACACTCACATTTAATGCATTTAAAGCAATACTATAAAGTGTTTACAAATGGAGCGCCCCTTTCACCCATGACTTTTAATCTTATTAGCTTATTGAGTTTGTTTTTGGTAGACATGGATACCCTCCAAACGATTTGGCTTAAATATGCTTACTTTTTCTGTTATGGTCATTTGTTGAATTAATTTCGGGATCCCGAATTTAAGCATGCATTTGCTTTTCGTCCATTTTGCTATGGCATTTCAAGTTTTTGACAAAATACACTTGAAAGCGGTTTTAGATAGTCACATTTCTTCATTTTAGGCTGTTTTTACTCAAAACTATAGTATTACCTTAAAATGCATCATTCTTAAGTCCATTTCAATAATTATATCGGGCCAACATGTCATATTTTGTACGTGGTATTAAGTTAAAACGTAACACCGCTTTATGCCATCATATGAGGATAAAAAGCCAAAATGCAACGCAACAAGGAAGCGCATATCAAGTTGTATAAACTAGATAAACTAGATAAAATGTTTCCAGCTTTGTTAAATGACGAATCAAAACTTTTTATAAAAATACCTAACGGGTAACATATACTTTTTATGCCATACGTCGACTTTATCAAAAGACACCTTTATCAGAGCTGAGATTGCTTTGAATAATTCATTTTTTATCATCATACACTAGGTTAAACAAATTAAATGTTTAAGCATATAATTTCAGTAAGTTTCAGTCCCGGGGTTTCAGTATAAATAAATGTATAATAAATGACTGAATGATTTATAATATTTATGAATAAATGAATATCATGATGTAGTGCTGTGTCTAATCTATCATTTAAAATTATTAAACTTCATATACAAACATTCGTCAGGTTAAGGGATGGTGTATTAAAATATTTTATAACAAAAACTGCAGTATAAATGATGGCCGCTGCGGGAAAAGGATGCAGTTGTCGTCTATTGCATGTTGCTCATTGCAGCATATGTGATATATACTGGTTGTATGCATCAGATATGCTACAATGAGCAACATGTACGAGCCGACAAGAGTATCGTTTTACCGCGGCGGGCCACAAATGTTTATTATTTTTTTTAATGTTTATATGTGATGACTCACCCCGAAAAGGGGGACTTTGCAACAGAACACTTTTCGAGAAACTGGTGAAAATAGGCAGCAAAAAATAAAGAAAATAATAAGAATTTCCAGCAGATTTCCTGTTGTAAAATTTGATTGCCTTGATCAATTTCAACAAAGCTTAAAATATACTAGAACAGATAAAATAATAAAATCAAAATTGATATCATCTGCAAAGTCCCCCCTTTCGGGGTGAGCCATCACATATATTTTTAAACCGTGCGAGCTAGAAAACTACAGAGTCATTAAAAAAAACAAGATTAAAGAATATCTTAATTGAACCACAATTTCTGATTTTTTAGTCGACCTTTTGGTGTGCATGTAGAGACTTTTTTATATGTTAACTTATAATTAGCGTTATTGATTAGCTACACAAATCAATCTTGGTTTACGCATGGCATTGTTAGAAATTGTCGATTCAGTACAAATTAAGCGTAAAATGACGCTATAGATTTCAACTCATGTAAACATTAGCAGCTGCTGGTAGTTCGCATTATTCGTGATAAAAAGTGTGATAAATCATGGCTAACAATACAATACAATATTAACTAACTGGCAACCAACGCAAACATTTGTGCCAAGGGTTGATTTAATATTACCACAGAGAAACAGAGATGACACTGAGCTAAACACTTGGCCTCAATAAGCGTAACGTGTAACATAATATGTGGACAAAAACGAGGTCACAAAATGAAGAATGCTACACACCTTGAACCCGATTAAGCGTAACACACATCAAGGACGATGTAAGGATTTATCGATGTATGAACAGGATTATTCTTTGTGTGTCCTCGTTTTTGTCGACATATTATGTTACACGTTACGCTAATTGGAGACACTGGTCAGCGAAGAAACGTTAATCAGCGACTATTGAGAAATAGTAATCAAATGAGCTTTGAAGTATATGGGGATAAAGTGTCAGGGGCCTGATATTATGATCTACAAATTCAGTAAGTGCTAACAGTAAAATTGTATCCCATTTGTTATGCCCATGATATACTTAAAAGACGCAGCTGGCGTGTGGTTTAATTTTAGACGTTACGAGGACGCTAACAAGCCGCTAGCAAGTTAAAAGATTTTCAACTTAAGCGTCTTCGTTAGTGTCTAGCTAGACGCTAGCTGCGTCTAGTCCTTAAAGTATATTATGGGCATTGCCAAGTTTAATTTGTGGCCTTAGGTCACCGAAGTGTTTAAGTATCTCTTTGGAGGGGGGGGGGGGGCTTTCCAGACTAATGTTTTATGCATGGGCTTGAATTTCTATAACTATATCATTGATCACATGCGTCTCCTACGACCAACCTTATAGACCACTTTCGTATGTCCCGTAATGCATCTTTAAAGTACCGTAAACGCTCAGATGACCATATTATTACCTTCTGCGCAAATGACGTCATGCGCAAAACGTTGGAATATGGTCGTTCGCGCAGAAATGCCCGTATTTGGGGTACTTTCAAGATGCATTATGGGACATACGAAACTGGTCTATTGGGCAATTATCGCCAGTGAAGCGTCATATCCATGCGAAACGTAGCTTGATATGACACTGAGCGATTTCTCATATCATGTTAACGCTGAACCAATTAACAAATTTATCATACAAATATAACTAAATCTATTCCAATTTAAAAACTTATTATTTATAAATAGACAAATCCTGGAAAAAGAATATTGCGCCTCGATTCGCTCAGTCTGGGTTTGATGCAAAATATATCAGATCCCTGTTTTTTTTAAATATGGATGAACTATCTTAAAATTACAAATACAAAGCATAGTAGGGTTTTCCATAAAAGGTTGTATGTACAAAAGTTTGAAATACTGGATATTGTTTCGGCTGCTTATCTCGGCAAAAATCTTTTAAGGTTAAAAAGGTAGACTACTTGTACATGTAATCTGTTTCTTTCTGACTTGAATGGTTATCTGAACAATTGGTTTGATATTTTAAAAAGATCAGCGTATTACTTGGGTATTAAAAAACAATACTGTCTGGTTTAGAAACCAATCCAATAAGCTACAGCAGGAATGGGAACAAAAGAACCAAAATGACCTATTCCTTTTGTTGGAAATAACATAACCTTGTCTTTTTAAGATATCAGAAACTTAATAAATAGTGACAAATAATATTTTACCTAAATATAAAAGTTACTTTTAATTTTATTTGTAATTACAAAACCTGAAGGTCACCTCTAAAGAAAATTTATAAGGTTTGAATAAAACGGGAAGAGTATCGAAAAATCCATGTTCTCTACCTTCCCTATTTTGATAATAACATTGAAATACTAACTTGCAGTACATTAGTATCAGGAGAATAAATTATTATGGAAATAATAAATAAGCTCCACCTTCAGAAAGTGATAATCTATAGATAACTATATTCCTAACGGTCGCAAGGGATTGCGAGTAGTATATCTTTTAATATCAAGAGAGTACTGAATTCCGATTTAAGTTACGCATTCAGTTATCTTATGTATGCATATATACCTCCGCTGGATCAATAAAGGTTAAGAATACGAGCAAGAAAAATAAGAGTTGTTTTGAAAACAAGTGCTTTATCCAGAAAATACAATTTTAATGAAGTAAAAATAGTAACTTGGTTAAAATCTCCCGAGTACAACCCCTTCCATCTATCTTTTTTGATAGATATCAGTGTTGTGCTATCACGGTATCGCAGTGTGATTAGCATTTCAATGTATAACTTTAACAAGATTGTTTATCTGGAGCATTCCGATGCATGATTCTTTGATCTTGAACACTTCTTTTACAATCTGTTGCAGTAATACATAAAATCAAGAGTCGGGTAGAAATTTGAATGAATCTGTTAATTTAGGCCTATACTGTTAATATTTCAAAACAATGACTCATTGGTGTCATAAAGGGGAAATACTGACATTCTGTTTTCTTCTTTTTTTTTTATGTCAAACAAGGTTTTAACAGTAAATCACAAAAAAACACGACAGTCGCCAAAACAACAGTTCACTTCCTATATTGAAGCAGTTAGCCTGTTTCGAGGAGGGAAAGAGGTATCCTATGGGAAACCTAAGCAACCATGACAGCACCACTAGAAAGATCACCTCACTGCATGGGGAGATGATTTGCCAATGTGATTTACAGTTTCTCGGTATAGATCTACATGCCCACTTTTGATTAAATATTTATAATAACAATACGCAAGTCATGTCCATCTTTTTTCTTAAAATTATATTAAAAATCTGTAGTCAACGGTCTTTTGAAAGTATGTAAAAAATCCTTTTTATCTCTACATTTACACAAACGTAAGAAGCATTTCAGATAAATTGTTTTGATTTTCAGAGTATCAAGACTAAAAAATAAAAATAATAAAAATAACTATTCCAAGTAGTAAATGATTTAAATATGCATAGAGCTACCTGCGTTTAGTTAAAACATAAAAAACAAAAAACATGATCGGCAATTTTAGTACTTCTTATTTTTATACTTAAAGAACTTAAGCAATTATATTGATTGCCCTTTTGAACCATACGAAACAATAGTGTTTGTACTTCGTAACAAAGATCTTAAAATCATTGTAAGGTCATTAATTTATTTTAACAAAACATACGTCAGTAACGATAGCTTTATGTTCGTGATAATGGGAAGGTCACATTAACATGTTTTATACTCAATTTAATTATAATAGCATATTTAATCTATTGGCAACAATATAGCAATTATCAGATGCCTTTAATAGGTTATATTGGCTCAAAGGGTCAACAGGCAGAGTTTAATAAACATATAGAAATAACAATGTTTCCATTTTGTCACTAGAGATTTTCGAAAAATTATAAACCTTAAATAATAAATGGTGTCACTATAAATGATACATGCATCCGTTCGCCTCGAACCAGCCGTAAATATGGTTAACATCATTACGTTACAGGTGAAACTACAAAGGTCAAACTTTGGCAACATTTACTTTTTTTCAGGTTCACAGTATTCACATCAACAGAAACCATGGGGCTGGCTGATCTTTAAACGAGTTATCTCAGCTTCAGATTTTACTTATTTGTACATAAAACCTTTACTTTTACTGGTCATAAGTTGTCTCCTGCGGGCCAAGTAAAGTTCAAATAGGTGACGTTTTAATTTGTATAACATTTTCTTCACAACTGGGAAACAACAATATGTTCCTCAAAATAGTCACATTAATTGAGGGGTTTGTATTTTGTTTGTAATGTTCAGGTACCAATTCAAGAAAGGAAAATTTAAATAAGTTTGAAATAAAATATAATAATATGATTTTTGTCACATGCCTTATAATTTTCAGGTATGGCACAGACAAAATAGATCTTACAAGAGTAAAAATTATAAACAATATAGAGCGCAAGACTTCCGTAAGTAACGCTCGTTTTATTTACATTATGAAAACCATTATTGTTCTGCTAATTTGTTTCAAAAACAAAGCTACAAACCCGTAATTTTCCTTTAATCTGATAATATAAAGATTAGTTTATTTCTTGGCAAACAGTCATATTAATTTCAATACATGAAATGTTAAAAAACGTATCAAGTACCCATACGCTATCGTTTAGCGGTTATATAGTCATATACGAGAGTGGTAAATAAGTATGTTGCCTGAGACAAGAGGTGGGCTAGACCGTTGTTAATTAACATGTCATGTTGTTTATCTCGTTTGATGGATATTTGCTAAGTTTGATGTAAATATCTGCTTTCGTTTTTATTTTACAGAAACTTAAAAACTGCTTATTCGAGGTTAAATTTTAAAATGTTGCGAAGACAGATCTTATGGCATACCAGTTTAGTTATGTTAATTATTCGGTTTTCAAGATAAAAATCAAATCTAAGAAACCTCTAGCTATTTTAAGTTTATGCAAAATAAAAACAAAAGGAGATATTGCCAAATATTCATCAACTGAATTGAATTAAATAACGTATACTAGTAATTAACAACTGCACAGCTCATCTCCTTTTACCTCAGCCAACGAACTAATTGAACATCCCCATGTTGTAATGCTATCATGTTTCCGGTACTTTATATTCAGATTCATTACTTGTTAATTAAACTTGACATTTAACATTAGGCTGTGCAGTTAACTGCACAAAATAGATTTCACAGAATATTCTACACTCATTTAAAAATAATCAAATTATTAGAAATTGTAATCGGGCATGTTGGAACGCTATTAGCGGTCATGATACTATCGCAACAAGTAAGCGTACATATCCGATATGTAAAGCTTGAACATGATTAAGTTTCAATGTGGCAATTTTAATGGCTATCGACTGAGTTAAAATGGATATGGTTCAAGGTTCCATCCTCATTTTAGGACCAAGAGAGGACCAAGGTACAATTCAATGTCGAGGGTTTTGTTCAATCCTGGGTCCCATGTGGGGATAAAATTTATTTTGAGCGCATATCGAAAGAAAGTCTTAAAGCCTCCTACATCATGGTTAACTTAATCTGCTTATTGTGAAGCGAGTCATCATGTTTTATGTCTAAAAAAGCCCGGGATAAAAGCAACATAATATATATCTCGATACGTTTTCTCCAATTATTAATGTCCTTCGACAAAATTCCTGAACAGATTTAAAGGGCAAGAAACAGACGGATCCTCTTTGCAATAATTGGATCAATCACCAGTTTTCTATCACTAATGCCTATAATGTTATCCATTGGGGTTACTCTAAAAAAATGACAGTTTGAACATACGTCTCCAAATACGAAGAAAAGCACGCAAGTATGTTAAAGGGACTATCCTAGATTCCACTTAGAATTAAAAACTTATGGAAATGCTCTAAATAAAGTTTAAACGTGTAGTAATATCCAAAAATTACAAAAATTTGCACAGAAATGGCTCAAATTGAGAGATAACTAATTTGCAATATATCATTATCTGATGGTGGTGTATCTTGTGGTTTCTGAATCCTAAATTCGTACCCCAGATCTGGATTTACCAGATAAAAAATCAAACAAATCTCTTAGAGATAATTTATTACATATTAGAAACAAAATCTTTTTAAATTTTGAAACTAGAAACACTGTTTTCACATCTTTTTTTATTCGCCGGCGAAAAATTTAAAGCAGATAAAGAATTGCAATTTTTTTCTAATAAATAAATAAATACTGGGGATTTATAGTGCGCTATGCCTCCAAGATTTGTAATTCCACTCGGCCTCTACACACTTTACAGGTGTTCGCTGACCACTGTGGCCCAAGTAAGCTCCATTCCACACCAAGCATCATTTCAGGTTCTGCGACAACCTCTAGGGGCGCTGAACCTTGATCAGCCCACATACGTACCATCGCTGCCCGGATCAGCTCCCCGAGTTTCGTATGGGTTTCCACGAGACAATTAGCAGTTAGTTCCTTGTCCAAGGGAATTTCAAGCACACTCAACTTTTTTGGCACCAGCGGGGTTCGAACTCGGGACCTTCCGCACCGCAAGCGAGCGCCTTACCGATTGAGCTAACTTGACTGCTAATATTCCTCAAAATCATGGAAAACTACTTGTAGGTTATATTACTATAAACATGTTTTACCGATATATGTAAAAAATATATAGGTGAAAAATTAGTGGGAATAATCTAGGCCAGTGATGAAGTACGAACCCTTGCAAATAAACACTGAAAACAAAGCACTGAAATGAGCAAATAAAACTTTATGACATAATCATTGAACATCTTGGTCTAATTGCTGACATTTACAGTCGCAGCGAGCCATGCCATGTGTATAAAACATAATGTTATGTTACTTTAATGTCCAATCGTTTATATCATCAGAGTCAGAGAAATGTATTTGTATACGAGATATGACGTTGAGTTATTGATTTATTAAAGATCTGCAAACATGAAACAAGAGCCGAAAAAACTATGGTACAGATTGTATAACGTATATTACATAAATTCATCTTCGTAACCTACCGAGATATCCCTTCAAACAAATGCAAGTACATTATAATTGATTTTTGTTTTAACAAAATTGACATGTAATATGAAACTGTTTACATGTGGTCTATTATAGAGACTAATAAAACCATTACTAGAAATAATATTGGATATTTATATGCGCTTTGATTCACATTAGCATTTGACATTATTATACCCTGATGATAAGAAATGATCATAAGAATTAACTAAGTGCATTACTTTAATAAATCAATCTGCCAACCAGTTAACCAAAATGAAGGTAAAAAGAATCAAGCGTTTATGTGCCAAATTAAATTTCGTGAACCATGTGTACAGCGATAAGCAACATTTAATTATTTAAATATAAAGTAGATCCAACGGACAAGGTAACAAAACACATCAAGGATCAAACTTGATACAGAAGGTTACTTAGAGCATAATTAAATAACTAAAGAAAAACAAAGTAAGCCAACTTAATGTGGGGAGGATAACAACATAAGCCTAATGTGTAACATTTAATTAGTTACTATAACTTCAAAGACGTGGTCACGAAATTAGAAGTCACAGATTATTCCATACTCATTCAAAATAATCAAATCATTATAAATCGTAATCGGGCGGGCATATTGGAACTTTCAGAGGTCATGATAATATCGCATCAAGTAAGTAAGCAAATCCGGTATGTAAAGCTTGAACATGGTTTAGTTTCAGTGTGGCAATTTAAATGGCTATAGGTTGTGAAACAAAAAAATACTGTTCCCCGTTTTCACCCTTATTTTATCGATCGCGAGGTCCAAGGTTATTTTTTTTGTCGAGAGTTTTATTTTGAGCGCACGGCAAATGCATCATTGTTAATTTTGTCTGCTTATTGTGATGCGAGAGTCGTGTTTTATGCATAAAAGAAAATTCCTAAACAGTTGTAGATGGCAAAAGACAGACGCATTCTTTTTGCAATAATTGGATCAATCATCAGTTTTCCATCACGTATGCCAATAATGTTATCTATTGAGGGTCACTCTGAAAAAAGTCAGTTTCAACATATGGCCTGTAACATACAAACAAGCATGCAAGTTTGCTAATAAGTGATGAAGTACGTAACCTTGCAAATAAATAAATAAATAAAACAAATGAAATGAACACATTAAAATCTATATGACATAATCATCGAACATCTTGCTCTAATTGATGACCTTTACATCCGCATAAAGGTTCACTTCATCATCCTCGTCTTTGTGCAGACTTAATAATTTGATATTACTTTAATCTCAAACCGTTTATAACATCACAGTCAGAGAAATGTATTTGTATACAACATATGACATTGAGTTTATTGGCTTATTAAAGATCAGCAAACGTAAAACAAGCTGAAGGAACTTTGGTTCAGATTGCTCAAACTATTACGTAAGTCTTGAGACATCTTTATGTACAAAGGCAAGACAAGTAAACTATAATTTCTATTGTTTTAATACAATTTTGATGTGTCTTCTGCAAATGTTTACACAGATGCAATGGATATTGATTAAACCATTACTAGAAATAATATTATTTATATGTGCTTTTATTTTAGTTAGCATTTGACATTATCCTGTTAATAAGAAATGATCATAGGAATTTACCAAGTGCATTACTTTAATAAATCAATCCGTCAACCAACCAATTAACCAAAAAGATGGCAACAAGAATTATTCGTTCATGTGCCATATCAAATTGTGTTTAGTGATTAAAATTAATTAGGTACTAAAACACCTTAAACGTGCTCACACGAAATACGTAGACAGTTGCATATGAAGAATATTAGTAACCTCTAAAGTGAGATACTGGTGGTGAAGTAAATTTTAGTTTACTGCTGAATTTTAGATATTCCTTGGACTCCCTTGGATTTTGGAAGTAAATGAGCCATGCCATGTGTATAAAACACAATGTTGATATTACTTTAATGTCCAATCGTTTATATCATCAGAGTCAGAGAAATGTATTTGTATACAATATATGACGTTGAGTTATTGCTTTATTAAAGATCTGCAAACATGAAACAAGTGCCGCAAAAACTATGGTACAGATTGTATAACGTATATTACATAAATTCATCTTCGAAACCTTCCGAGATATGCCTTCAAACAAATACAAGTACAATATAATTGATTTTTGTTTTAACAAAATTGACATGTAATTTGAAAATGTTTACATGTGGTCTATAGAGACTAATAGAACCATTACTAAAAATAATATTGGATATTTATATGCGCTTTCATTCACATTAGCATTTGACATTATTATACCCCGATGATAAGAAATGATCATAAGAATTAACTAAGTGCATTACTTAAATAAATAAATCCGCCAACCAGTTAACCAAAAAGAAGGTAATAACAAGAATCATGCGTTTATGTGCCATATCAAATTTCGTGAACCATGTGTACAGCGATAAGCAAAATTGAATTAGGTACTCAAACTTCAAAGACGTGGTCACGAAATTAGAAATCACATATTATTCCACACTCATTTAAAAATAATCAATTCATTATAAATCGTAATCGGGCTTTTTGGGACGACTTCAGAGGTCATGATTATATCGCAATAAGTAAGTAAGCATATCCGATATGTAAAGCTTGAACATGATTTAGTTTCAGTGTGGCAATTTAAATGGCCATTGGTTGAGTATTAAATAATTACTGTTTCCTGTTTTAACCCTTATTTTAATGATCGCGAGGTCCAAGGTTCAATTTTTTGTCGAGGGTTTTATTTATTCCTGGGCCACATCATGGGAAAGGATATAAGCGCACGGCAAATGCATCATTGTTAACTTTGTCTGCTTATTGTGATGCGAGTCGTGTTTTATGCATAAAAGAAATGTCCTGCGACCGAATTCCTGAACAGTTTTAGATTGCAAAAGACAGACGCATTCATTTTGCAATGATTGGATCAATCATCAGTTTTCCATCACGCATGCCAATAATGTTATCTATTGAGGGTCACTCTGAAAAAGTCGGTTTTAACATATGGCCTGTAAGTTACAAACAAGCATTCAAGTGTGCTTATAACTTGGAAATACGTACCCTTGCAAATAAGTAAATAAATAAAACCAATGAAATGAACACATTAAAATCTATATGACATAAACATCGAACATCTTGCTCTAATTGGTGACCTTATGCATGCGCGGAAATGTTCACTTCATCATCCTCGTCTTTGAGCAAACGTAATAATTTGATATTACTTTAATCTCAAACCGTTTATAACATCACAGTCAGAGAAATGTATTTGTATACAACATAATGACATTGAGTTTATTGCCTTATTAAAGATCAGCCAACGTAAAACACGCTGAAGGAACTTTGGCTCACATTGCAAAAACTGTATTACTTAAGTACATTTTCTTGAGGCATCTCTATGTACAAAGACAAGTACATTATATTTTCTTTTGTTTTAATAAAATTGACGTGTCTTCTGCAAATGTTTATATATAGTCCGTGGAGACTGATTAAACCCTTACTAGAAATAATATTATTTATATGTGCTTTTATTTTAGTTAGCATTTGACATTATCCTGTTAATAAGAAATGATCATAGGAATTTATCAAGTGCATTACTTTAATAAATCAATCCGTCAAGCAATTAACCAAAAAGATGGCAACAAGAATTATGCGTTTATGTGCCATATCAAATTGTGTTTAGTGATCAAAATTAATTAGGTACTAAAACACCTTAAACGTGCTCACACGAAATACTCAGACAGTTGCAAATTAAGAAAATTAATAACCTCTAAAGTGACATACCGGTGGTGAAGTAAATTTTGGTTTACTGCTGAATTTAAGATATTTCTTGGACTCGCTTGGGTTTTGATAAGTAAATGAGCAACCATCAATCAATTGGTCACCTAGGGTATTAGCAAATTGAAGTAATGATAAATTCTTAATGACGTGCGCTTAAAATTTATTAATGAGTGTCTATCAGTAATAGCATAGCATGTGTTGCAGACCATAACTGAACTATATATCAATCTATTACTTAGTACATAATACCAAACAATGTAACTTGATTTGCTTATGGTGATCTCCCATCGCATCGGGAGGGGTTTCAAATATTTTTGTATGGGGACGTGCCTGCCAGAGTTTGACAATATGACCGCCCCCCTTATACCTTCTTTGACTTAAAAACACCCATTGGTATACTACTTTTGACGCTATGGACTGTGCTCGTAGAATATCATCCATAAGTTATATGTTTAACATAAAACCTTGTAAAGTCCTCACGCAAGTGAGATATGAGTTATTTTGGAAATTAAAATCGTTACTTGCTTAATAGGGGCAAACAAAAACTAAATACTTGCTAAGAGGTTAACAAAAATGATTACTTAAATTTTCAACAATTATACTTACTTAGGGTGTATGTTTGATATTATGCAAATACTTGTTTAGGATGTTCTTTGTAAGTCCTTGATCACCCTGATGCCTCCCTTTCAATGATGACAGATTCCCAACCCGGGGGTTGGTCCAGGTAGGATGGTAGGATCAAGCCTATGACCGTGACTTGAAATGACCTTGGATAACCTTGTGTTAACTCTCCTGTCAAATTGTGCGCCTTGACCTCAGAATGACCTTTGGTGACCTTTGACCTTGAATTTCCTCCATGGACCACCCCTATAACACTAAAGGGGCCAATGTTCATAGTACAAGTTTGGTTCAGGTAGGGTCAAGGGTTCTAGAGTTATAAACTGACAAACAAATACACATACATCCCGTGAAGTACCAGGTGTCCCAAAAAATGGTTACATGTAGAAATATTACCGTGTGCTAAAACTAGAGAAGTAATAGAAACGAAACTTCGCGCAAATTATATTACAACCCTCTTCTAGATACTCGTAAAATTTTTAAATCACAGTAAAATTAGTTTTTGAGTTATCAACAAATGTAGATACCTATGTCAGAAACGCATTTGTTCAAAATTTAACAAAATAATAAGCATACACTTTTTGTTGTATTTTAATGTGCATTTTTTTCTAAATGATCATGATCAGACATTTAATATCAAACCAAATTTGATACAATTTAAATTGAATAATTATTGGACTCTCTTTTAGTATATCTATTATGTAAATTACGGATACCTGCATTCCATGCATTCCAGAGTGTGTTGTTTATATTGAACCTGTCAATCAAGTTTTGGCGCGAAAGTTGATGAATACGCATAAAGCACAATCAAATTTCCATGGGTAACATTAATTATTTAACTGTTTAAATTGCAAATGTGGGTACATTTTGAAAAAAAATAATCTTAAACTTACAGGACATGTGTAAATCATAATTTTGTTTAAATTACCAAAAGTCAAATCGACATTTAGAAATAACAGAAATAGCAAAATTTTGAATTGGTTGCAATTTTTGCCCAAAATTAGATTTCGACATAATTTTCAGACCTGTAGTAATTTATGACGTTATAATTACGTAACCCCTTGTCGAATGTTCATGATTTTGGTATCAATGGGAAGAAGAAACTCTACCCTATACTATGGTTTGCAACAACCTAACTTTGAAATATCAATTTCAAGTTTACATGGGGTTGAACGAGGGTTAAAATTACATCAAACGAACATACTTCCGATTTTGTTGAATTTTGAAAAAATACGTTTCTCACATAGGTATCTATCTTGGTTGATAACTCATAAAATAATAATGCTGTGATATCAAAAGTGTGCAAACATCTAGCGGAGGTTGGTATCATAAGTCATGCTAAGTTTGAATTCTCCAACTGCTATACTTTTAGCAAACGATCATTTTCCTACATGTAACCATTTTTTGGGACACCAGGGGCCCGTTTCACAAAGATTTGAATCAAGCGTACGTTTGATTTATCAAGCGTAAAATAGGTTGATACAATGTAAATTTGCGTTTGAAATCAAACATACGCTTGATTCAATCAAACTAAGCTTGATTCAAATCTTTATGAAACAAGCTCCTGGTATGATTATATTCCTCAAGGGTAGCGAACTGCAATGATCATAGTTAAAATAAGAATGCCAGACCTCAGAAAATTTCAAGTGTCAGAATAAATACATGCATATAATAATTATGATGAATGAATAATGTGTAATGTAGTGATTGATGTCTAATGTATCGATCTTAAAATAAACTGCGTAGGCAAACTCGTGTTGACGAGTGGTTTATATAACATAGTATAACGTGAATAATTGACAATTGTCTCATAATAATTGTAATTAATGTTCTAGGTATACGATGCGTGTTTCTCATCATTCTTTATCTGATTTATTAAAAATATGGCATCAGTTCTGGTTTCGTGTACTAGTGGGTATCGTAATACCATTACCTTTTTGTTCCTATGTACAGTTTGTATCTCCCAATTTTAGATGTAGTAGGCCTATTTTCAGATAGGCGTTTGCAGCGCTGTTCATGAACTCGTACATTGGTTGTCTCATTAATTGTCAACTTGATTTCAAATGTGTACCGTGACCGCTCAATATCTTATATGACTATATGATTATTTGGTATTTGAAACTCTCGGTTTATCTGAGGGACCAGATAGCTCAGTGATACAAACACTTGCCTACACGCAAGAGGTCTGGGGTTCGTGTCTCCGTTCAGCCAAGATTTTCAAGCCAAGTTTTTTTTTTCAAAATGAATGAAACGGGTTGTGTGTGATTATTTAATTGTTATTAATGCTATAGTAAATGAGGCGTATTTCAATTAATTTTTTATGTAAGAAAAACTAAAATCTACCAGGATCATGAACATTAAAGTATTGAGCAAATGTAGAGCATTTTAAAAAACAAAATATAATAATACACGGGAAAACATTATTAATTTGTTAATTCCTAAATACATGACAAATGTATACTTGGTGCCGTCAAGACTTTCTGATGTGTTATAATAGTCATCATTGGTCATATTTTAGTGGTTGGTCCAAACAGTCACTGAAAAAATATCTAAAGCTAGGATTCCTTTTATCCGTTTGCGATGCGGATGC
The DNA here is from genome assembly GCA_000969725.1 of Ophiothrix spiculata. Classification (NCBI taxonomy): domain Eukaryota; kingdom Metazoa; phylum Echinodermata; class Ophiuroidea; order Amphilepidida; family Ophiotrichidae; genus Ophiothrix; species Ophiothrix spiculata. The sequence goes on from JXSR01S018543.1 coordinate 32,371, forward strand.
GGTGCGTTTTGCACTGTAAGGGTACTAGTAGTAGTATAATTTAAAGCATATGATTGAATATGATTAAGTTGAAGGTGAGATTCAATTTTGACCGTCCGTTTTCAATGCGATTCTGCATGCGTTTCACATGCGGTATTTTTTGAATCGATATAATCAATGAGAGTGATTCCTTTTATCCGGTCCGTTTGCGGTGCGGCTATCTGGAAAACCATGCGTTTATTTGAATCGGTCCCTGGAGCGATTCATCCGTTTTGAATGCGTTTTGGTCATG
>JXSR01S018543.1:38690-49845 GCA_000969725.1 Ophiothrix spiculata
ATTAGAGAAGATGCTGAAATGAAAACGCATTAAAACCGGACGGACAAAATTGAATCTCAGCTTTCAACCTGATACCATTCATCTCAATTCAATCGTGTGCTATAAATTATACCACTACCAGTACCCTTACAGTGCAAAACGCACCGCATCCGCATCGCAAACGGATACAAGGAATCCTAGCTTTACTCATGCAACATAAGTAGCCATGCATGGCATTGTTATCAATTATTGGACTCCGTAAAAATTCAGCGTCAAATAACTCTTTAAGCTGAATTCATACTCGTGACGCATTGCGTTTGGAAACGCACGGAGCATGTGTAAATTGTAGTTTTGAGCTGAAAATTCAATGCACACATTCTCCATGCGTTTCAAAACGCAATGCGTCACGAGTATGAATTAAGCTTTATATTTTTTTTAAAGATGCTTTGCTTGTGTAATGACTACTCAAATTATATGACATTAGGGGACATTGGAAACAATTATTAGAAATAACAATTGTCAATTATTTGAAACATAAATTTGAAAGTTTAGATTTTGCATAATACAAAGACCGTTATTACATGTTGCTCTATATGGCTTTCCGTAATAAAGACCAAAATGATGTTCCTATTCCAGTAGTGACATGTTCAAATAGCTGTAAGTACACACCAACACCACATCTAGCACCTGACTGTTTTGATAAAAACATACGTTAAATCTGTACAATCTAATGAGTAGTACAAATATTGCTTGAAGAAAACATTTAGTCTACTTCAGATGCATATGTATGGCATTTAATATCATGATTTTTATATAATTATGTAGTGATAATCTATTAGTGTCCAGGATTGGTATACCCTTCAAATATACTGGTAACATTCCAGTAAATGATTAATATGATGTATTTTCAATCAATTAAAAATTAGTCTATAGCTCAAGAGATGAGGGTCGTAGTCAGAGAAGCTATAAATATACACATGATACACGGCGTTATTATAATCAATTATTAAAATAAAACTTTATAGGTCTTTTAAGTACACTGCGTATAGATCAACTAAAATTCAGGTCAATGGCACACATAAAATCATTGCGTATTTTTGCTAAATTCTGAATGATTCTAAGAAACGTAGGGTATAAAATTTATAGATTTAAAGGAGTAATAAAACAATCAAAGATATTTTAATTTTGAAAAATTTAGTGCATATTTTTGACATCATGTTTTGTGTATTCAAGCAGCATTTTGTATGTGTATAGTTATCTTCACTGACTGACCTTAGTGGGATTTACATTTTTGAAATATTTCTTTTTTTTGTATTGCATTAATTAACTTAGTTAGACAATATCTATATAATATGAATTTTCTTTCCATCATATCAGAAGAGATACACGAACCGGGGAGGGGGGGGGGGGTTCTTAAGGACACACACCACCAAATAGATCGCCTATTCATTCTTATGCAAACCATCGTCCAGATCATGGCGGATATCTGGGCTATAAAGTGACTTGTTGCTTCAACTCTTGGATTTATTTTGAGATTATGATCTAGAAGAGCCAACAAAGTGAAAAAATATATAGGTTAACCTTGACATTTTTATACTCGAACATAGGGTATGCTCAAAATTTCTGTGTTTTCTAACTCGCTACAAAATTTCTCAAGACACTGAAAATCTGCTCTCGAATTTTACAAAAACAGCAAAAATTATAGAAATTTTTAACCACAGAACATGATTCAAAAGAAAATTGATCAAAAATCATAGTTCCCGCCATTTTTGAAGCTTTTACTTTAGAAAGGGCAACCAAACACATGCTCTCCCATTGCTCTGTACGGGCCAAAAGCCTTTATTTAGTGATGTTTGTCCTTAAAGAAAAGAAAAATAAAGTTTGGATCGCACATGAAATATTAGAAGCCCGCGTATTGCAACAACATCCAATATTGGATTCGGTATAAATTAAGCATCAAATATAACGCTTCATATTTCAGGGCATGTAAACATAAGCAGCTGCCAGTAGTTCGCTTATTGGTGTCGACTTAGAAAGTGCCTTGCATGGGATAAATGGTTTATGACACTGGTACAAAAGCACATCATAATCAAATGCCAACATGTTGGGAAATTCTACTTACATCTTACTAAATCAAGGAGTTTGTGAAGAATTTACCATTAACTGTGTAAATTTAAAACGTGTATCCCAATTATTTTGTTGGTCAATACATAATTTAACATGTGAATTACAAAGAAAACAACTGAAAATATGAATGGTAAATACAAACATAAAAACTATGTATAATTTCAACCTTAGTTCTATAAGAGGGGATGATGTCCAAAACAAAATGAGACACTTCATGTGAATGCACAATACGTGTAAATTTAAAACGTGTATCCCAATTATTCTGTTGGTCAATACATAATGAGCCACATTGGTAGATATCTGGTGGGTTATTCTATAACATAAACAAAGCAAACTTTCGGTGATTTGATTGATTGATTGAGCCCTTTAAACCTTTGGGTGAGTTTTTCCGCGCCTTCACCCTTTTAGACTTCAAAAATTTCAAGGGTCCCATCAGACTCTCTCTAGTGACCTGTTCTTCAAAATAAGAAATTTAAAGCAAAATATCATGAAATATCATGATTTTTAAATAGTATTTACTCATTTTTAGAGGAGTCACGGACAGTGCTATTTGTCAAATCAAATAAAACCGAATTCTTAAATTAACGTTGAGTGTGAATGTTGTTATATAGTTCTGGTGAGTGAAAGAAGCAGACGTAATATGCTGTAGTGATTTGATCAATCGTCAATTTTCTATCACTAATGCCAATTATGTTATCTAATTGGGGGAACGAAGAAAAAAGTGACATGCAGTTTAAACATGTCTTGGAACATACAAACAAGCACGCAAGGATATCATTAATAAATACCGAATTACGTACCCTGGCAAAAAATAAATAGTTGACATTCATGATTTTTGTCTACATGTGAAACTTAAATACTACATTGTCTATTCGTGTTTTTTTTTCACTCCCAGAAGAGAGATAAATACGACCTATGCCTGAGAGTGAGTACATTGAAGATCAGTGAACGTGAAATAAGGTGAAGCGGGGATACACAAAATATGACCTCGCCTGGTCTACATACCCAGGGTTTTTATACAACTTAATTATATCATTTGCTTGAGTGAAATTTTTAAAGGAGGTGAATCCTAAAATGTTGGAGTTTCATTTTTTTATCACTAGAAATATACGATTTTGTTTTCATGCGATACCTCTGTATAGAATTGTTCATAATACATATAGGAATTTGTTGTTTTAAAAGGTGATAACACCAAAATCACAATTTTTGTGTCAACTTAACATATTTTTAAAGATATTCAAGTGTGCAAAACGCAGAATCGTTTATTCACCACACATTTGAAAGTGTTTTTTTTTTCACATATTCATTTTTCGATTAGAAGTAATTATTCAACAATAATTGTTATCGAATACACAAATGTGTGACCAAAATATCGGGTGGCATACATTAATATAACCTTTTGCCTTCCATCTTAAAATATCTGATAATTAGAACTCTGTAGCATGTTTGAATACCTTTCAACAACGAAAATCTACCTGAAAACGTATGAATTAATTTTTTAAATTTAACAGATACTCATCCTAATAAAAGATACTTTGAAGAATCTGAAACAAAATGCTGGTTTTAAAATGATTGTTGCTTTGTCGTTTTCAACTGTTCCCAAGTGTCAGTTCTTGCACGAACTCAAGTTCCCGACGCGTGATGAACAGTGCGCCGATTCGATTTATTTGCACTGCGTAAACGCACCTCCGTGTACGCTGTGCCGTGCGTGACGCGCTTATTTGAATATCAACTGTGGATTCATCACTAATCAACAACGGCGCGCTCTCGTATAAGAAGATACGGCGAGTTGTTGAAAAGAACATCATAATCAAATGCCAACATTTTGGGAAACTACTTACATCTTACTTAATCAAGGAGTTTGTCAAGAATTTACCATTAACTGTGTAAATTTAAAACGTGTATCCCAATTATTTTGTTGGTCAAGACATAATGAGCCACATTGGTAGATATCTGGTGGGTTATCCTATAACATAAACAAAGCATACTTTCATCTTTCGGTGATTTGATTGATTGATTGAGCTCTTTGAACCTTTGGGTGAGTTTTTCCGCGCCTTCACCATTTTAGACTTCAAAAAATGTCAAGGGTCCCATCAGACTCTCTCTGGTGACCGGTTCTTCAAAATAAGATGTCCGTGAAATGTAAAGCAAAATATCATGAAAAAAAAAAACCCCTAATGTGTCTGTAAAGCTTATTTTTAAATAGTATTTACTCATTTTTAGAGGAGTCACGGACAGTGCTATTTGTCAAATCAAATAAAACCGAATTCTTAAATTAACGTTGAGTGTGAATGTTGTTATATAGTTCTGGTGAGTGAAAGAAGCAGACGTAATATGCTGTAGTGATTTGATCAATCGTCAATTTTCTATCACTAATGCCAATTATGTTATCTAATTGGGGGAACGAAGAAAAAAGTGACATGCAGTTTAAACATGTCTTGGAACATACAAACAAGCACGCAAGGATATCATTAATAAATACCGAATTACGTACCCTGGCAAAAAATAAATAGTTGACATTCATGATTTTTGTCTACATGTGAAACTTAAATACTACATTGTCTATTCGTGTTTTTTTTTCACTCCCAGAAGAGAGATAAATACGACCTATGCCTGAGAGTGAGTACATTGAAGATCAGTGAACGTGAAATAAGGTGAAGCGGGGATACACAAAATATGACCTCGCCTGGTCTACATACCCAGGGTTTTTATACAACTTAATTATATCATTTGCTTGAGTGAAATTTTTAAAGGAGGTGAATCCTAAAATGTTGGAGTTTCATTTTTTTATCACTAGAAATATACGATTTTGTTTTCATGCGATACCTCTGTATAGAATTGTTCATAATACATATAGGAATTTGTTGTTTTAAAAGGTGATAACACCAAAATCACAATTTTTGTGTCAACTTAACATATTTTTAAAGATATTCAAGTGTGCAAAACGCAGAATCGTTTATTCACCACACATTTGAAAGTGTTTTTTTTTTCACATATTCATTTTTCGATTAGAAGTAATTATTCAACAATAATTGTTATCGAATACACAAATGTGTGACCAAAATATCGGGTGGCATACATTAATATAACCTTTTGCCTTCCATCTTAAAATATCTGATAATTAGACACCTGTGGTATTAAAACATGAAGATATGCTTTTAATGAGGTGCGCTTAGAAATAATTAATGAGTTTCTAACTGTAATAGCATCGTTTTACAAAGGCTGTTTTATAGACTATGACAGTACTAATACATGAAACTATATACTTGGAATTACATGTAGTAAAACATGCCACCAAATTTATAAAATATAAGATATCAAAATTCCATATTTCCAATCATTATCTTGAAGTGAAATTTTGCTTGTGTTTTGAAGTAAGCACAAGGATTTGGGATTTGTCAAAAAGCAATTTCAGCAAATAACGACATTGACACGTATTTTCACCTGTAGCGCAAACTGAAGTTTGCTGCATTTACGACTCGTTTGAAATGGTCGGTCACATATGTAAGCCAATTTTGATGACTTTGAATGTCGTAAGATTTAGACCTAAAATAGTTTCTCCTGATAAATCAAGATCACAAGAATAAAAAATTGTTTTCGTGTTTACTAGAATCAAAACCTTTCATACGAATGGTTTATAGCGTTTGTTAATAGAACAAATTCATTTCATTTTACATGCAGACTTTATCCATAAACATTTCATATCATTGCTGAAGTTGCTCTGAATTATTCATTTTTGATCATCATACATCATCATAATTTTCACAATTAATGTTACATTTTATCTATTATCTACAGAAATTACATGTATAATGAATGAATACTATGGCGTACTCTGTGTCTAATCTATCATTTCCAAATTAACTGTTTCAGTGTTTGTTCATCATGTAAAATAGCGAATCAGATATGTTGAACAACTGATTAACTGGATTCATTAAAATAAGTCATATGCAATTCATTTTATAAGCTCAATAAATCACACGTTTGATTATCAGACACATGCTTTGTCAACTGGTATGTATTTCATTTCAGCAAGCGTCAGAACAAATACAATATTAGATCTATCAAGGGTGGTGAGCATTTTTATCTCACTCACAAGAAAAGAAAATGCAAGCTGTTTGACACAATTCCACATTTAACCCTAACTCCAAAATGCTTAAAATAAAAGTCAGAATACGCTATACAGGCGTTTCCCCTGGGATTCGAACCCTCGACCTCGCGCATCCCGGTCCAATGTTCAGCTATATGGCAAGCCACCGAGCACTTTCATGCCCATCTGTAGCCCCGGTCTATGACGTATTTGGACTTAAACGAATTTCTTGATTTTTGCTTGTTTGATTTTGTTGGGCTGAGGAGGGTTAGTGTTAATAACCCTTTTTGATAGTTCTAAGGCTAAATATCGATTAATTTGACTACATTTCATTATTTTTAGCTACAATATGTCTTGAAAAATATAAGTTTTAATTTATAAATATTGTTTATATATCTATTATATTAACATAAATTTTATTTTTATAACCCTTATATGAAAATAAAATTGATCCCTCAAAATCCTTGCTTGCCCTAAAACGTGTCAAATTGGAATCACGGAGATAATTCTTCAATGGAATCGTTATTTTTCTTTACTGCAAAGTCAAAAGTAAAAAAAAAAATACTCGCTCCTAACTTCCCTTTCCCCTCCTAGATGCCTAATAATGGCCCCTTATGATATTATATCTGCCTATCATTTCAGGCTAAACTGCCTTGACAAATTCGTAATATCAGGGTAAATGGCATTTGGCCAGGACAACTTTCATAATTGGAAGAGGTTGAAGGGTGCTCTATATAGATATTGAACTACATGTACTATAAACGTTTATGACTTCACTATGAGAAATAAATTTAATCTGAACACGGGGAGTTGATATAGACGCCTTTTAACTTTGTGTCAACAGTAATTTGTTTTAATACTTTTTACAGTACCAAAATTTTGGTATATTGAATTAAGATGTTATTTGTAAAATTCAAATCAAATTCCCTGATATGTTTTCACCAACCCGTATTTTAAAGATTCAAATGAGCATAATCTTTCATGACGTGTAAGATACGTTTAGTACCATGCATGCTATTGAGTTATTTTGTCATTGTAAACAAAATATTGGAAACAAAACCAAAATTTTTTTGCAGACATAAGAACATATATTTAATAATAATATTAATAATAATAATAAAATAGTTCTATAAAATAGAGTCGGGAAAAAATCGGAACCGTGAATTCGGTCACGATACAGTTGGGGTTTTTTCCAGAACATGTCCAATTTGACCATACCAAATTAACAACCTCCCTTTTTCGAGAGCCTGCAAACATTTTCAATATAGATTATATTTGGTATATGATATTTAATGGCTCATCTTTCAACGTTTCTATTTTATTTTGATTTCCGTCTTGTAAGAGAGGCTGTTTCCTGTTAGTTTTCTTGTTTGATTGAATATTTACTACCCCTTGAACATAGTAAAATCTTATTGCTTTTATAAAATCTTAAAAACTGACCTTTTTCTAGAAATAGATTCACTATTGTCTACCTTTAAACAGACAAGGTAGACAATTGTCCACCGGGAAGAAAATCAGTTTTCAAGATTTTACAAAAGCAATTTAAGTTTTTATGTTCTTAGTATATATTAGGGGACAGTTTTGTCACTATAAATTTATGATGAGAGTTACGATTAAAAGTTCATGTTCACTAAACCGATTCCACTTGTTTTTGCCATCTAATTAAGTATTGTTCAATCAAATTATAATAATTAATCTCATTATATGTGTTATAAATATGCTGGAAAGGCTTAAGTTACATGTGATTAATTGTGAATGTAATCACTACACTCCATGACTCCAAGAACATTCATCCATTCAACCTATAGGCCAAACATTAATTTATTGGACAGCATTATACAAACAAAAAACATAATTCAGGGTCCATTACTTGTAAATGCAACCCCGTTATGTATTTTAGTTTATAGTCATATCCAATTGGTGATTTTAACATTGACCTTCTATAATGTAGTTTTCCATCCCTCCCTACCCTGACCTTTATTATTAACAAAAATCTATAGTGCAGGCTCTAATGTTTGTAAATGGAACCCATACCATGGATTTTTGTTTAAACTGTCCAATAAATGTTTATTTTGCCTATAGGCCTGCTAAAATGTGACGCTCCACATTGAAATGTACATACTTGTGGCAACAATGTTTAGCGATACAAATTTAACCTGAATAACAAAGAAAACAACTGAACATATGAATGATAAATACAAACATAACAAACATGTCTCAATTAACCTTAGTTCTAAGAGGGGGGGGGGGTGTCGTTAACAAAATGAGACACTTCATGTAAATGCACAATAGGCCTACGTGATAAATCAAAGAAGAAAAGAGTACACAAATTTACAATTGCTACATGATAGTATTGCAATTGCAACACACTTGTAGGCCTAGACATATACAAAAATTAAACGCGTTGTTTATTATCTTACAACACGATATTCTATCATGATAAATGTTTTATTTTTTATTTATTTTTTTATTTTTTTACATATTTCTCTATTGGCTATAGGCCTTACATATAAATGATATTTCAGTTTCAATGCTGACGGGTTATTATTTTGAAGAAGAAAGTACCCACAGCACGAGGCATACGCTAGATTTATACAATTTAGCATGAAAATAGTACTATCCTGCTTGCACAAAACCCATGGACAACGTCTAACGGTACGTGTAAAGGACATAATAATCATGATCCCTTAATGCTCATGATATTAATGAGCAATATGTAGACTTAGTAGTATATATGTGTGTAAGTATGCGGAATTTAGTATATCCTTTAGGTAAATGATTAATGCAATGTATTTAACATTAGAGCAGGCCTACAAATCAAGAGTCTGAGTCAGATAATCTAAAAATAAATTAAAGCTATGATAAATTAAGTTCAAGTTTATAGGTATTTTATTCAAAACTGCGTAGATCATTTTAACCAAACAGAATAATCAATTTTCAGTTTGCTGTAACTTGAAAGATCAGTGCATTTAGATTCATTGTAAATTTGAACACACTTTTAATTTGTGTGAAAATGAGAGATATTTTTGAAACCATGCATGCCGCAAAACTAACTTCCAATGTCAAGGGCAAATTAGTGTCGACATTAAATACATGGAGTCACCATTATAATAGGACTTATATTGTAGGATTTTTCGATGTGCAACTTTAATGACTGATCTGATTGGGGAAAAAAATCAATTATGGCACATTAACTCTTAAAAAGCAGCATATGCATCCATTATTGGATTCAGTAAAAATTGAGCGTCAAATATAACACTATAGATTTCAGCACAAGTAAACAGAAACAGCTGCTGGTAGTTAGCATAATGGTGTCGATCATAAGTTATTGAAGTTCATCATATTGATAGTAGTACAGAAGAAAATTATATTAAATACGAAACTTTCGGGAATGTCTTTCTTGCATCTTTGTTATTTAAATGATTTTAATTTATTAAAATGCATTTTTTCAATACTTCAACCAGAAAAGAGAATACAATATTTCATCGTGTAAATTTTAAACATGTATCCAAATAATTACAGATCACACAAAAATACGAGTGTAAACAAAGTATACAGTGCATAAATGCAACTCACACTCTGTATTTCAATTTACAATATCCAAGACATTTTTGTGGAGCCTATGGTTAAAACAAAGTTTTAAAACCAGTTTAAGTTCAAAAGTTAAAACCAGTTTCACAAAGCCACAACATTTTGTACCAAAATGAAAGTGTAAGGGTTATACTAAACTTGGTCAAGTCGAATCTCCAATAATACACTTTTGGATAGGCTTCAGAACAATCCCGGAGTAAAATCTCACTCCCCAGGAATTGAAGTCTGCCTTCTATTTTAAATAAATATAGCATAGCGGAATAACGTGTGAAACTAATGTCGCGTGAGAAATGCAACCTACCATGTTTACTGAACATACCCGGAAAACGGGGAACAAACATTCATACTCTTACTAACCATGACCAGACCACCTTTTATCTATTAAAAATATTGAAAAAACAACATCAAAATTTGTTATAAATCGTTTTCTCAACTTAGGCCTAAAAATATTATTGATTAATTTGCCAAATTTAGAGGTGGTTTTTTTTGGTGAACTCTAGCCCATCCCAGCAGTGAATTTCGTAAAAATAGCTTGATATTTGGGTTGAGATTACAATAATATTTACAAAATGAAAAAACCCAACATAAATCTTGAATAAAAAAAAGCACGCAACATATACTATTTTACACAGTTTTTCTTGGCCCATTTTTGAAATTAGGCTCACATTTTCAGCACTAAAGGGCAAGACAACAACTTTTTTTTTTGGCCTTATCGGTCATATTTAAAACAAACAAGCCATATTCTAAATGCGACCATATTTAGGTAAACCGCCTTTCCCTGATTAAAAGTCTACTAAGTATTTCCATATCAAATACGATTTATGCAATTGTCTAATGTTACACATTTCTGCCACAGCCCTTGTCAGATGCTGTTTGAGAATATCATTAATTAATACTCAATAATGTATTTGGTTTACAATCACATTACAATAATCAAGTTGATTAGGTTTGAATAATTCATTGTATATGTGAAATAACCATATAAATAATTCCACATCATTTAACGCAGATTACGCAATAATTGACACTATCACATAATTGTACTTAATTGGAGCATTTGTCTTGGTTTATGTTGTTTGTTTGTTTTTTGCTGTTGTTTGTTTAGGCCTACTTTGTAACCCATTTTGTTTGTAGGGTAAGGGTATTATCACGTCAGGTCTTATTGGCCTTTTGATGATGTCCTCAATATCATTTTTAAATATTTTGATGTGTTGTTTTATAATATTGCATGTGTGTTATTTTGATATTGGAATAAAGATTGATTTGATTTGATTTGATTGATTGATTGATTACACTCTTAGAAAGGAATGATCAAATATGAGACAAAAAGGATCAATTTTGATCCTTTTTAGGTATCAAATATGAGCT
>JXSR01S018545.1:0-14023 GCA_000969725.1 Ophiothrix spiculata
TTGCAACCTGTTCTAAATTTGTTAATTCTGTGATGTTTGTTTTGAACAGGAGGTACCATTCTACCATGTATGGAGCGGGGCACTCGGTACATTACATTGTTCATTTGCATTAGCGAGAATAGATCAAAATGTTAACATGGTTAGATGTTGTATCCAAGTGTCGCAAGGATTACAGTCCAGTAATAGACAGAGTATGGAAATCACCGTAGCATTAGATGATGTAAGTGTAACAGGGCATGTTGGGTGGGTAGGTGCGGGTTGGGGAAGAAGTTTTGAGAGGTGGAGGGGTGAAGATCAAAAGAGGGCTTGGTTATATATTGTATCTAAGTGTTGCAAGTTGTAGGTTGAATTTGGAAATCACTGTCACATTAGATAATTGTAAGTGCTGGCCATTTCATAGTCTGTAAGGGTGAGAGGGATGTAGGGTGCAGAGACAAATTTCAGCAGGTTTTTTATTCAAGTGAAGGATAACAGAGTTGTGGCAGACAAAGAACAGAACTCTGGGACTAGGTGATGTTATTACAAGGTGTATATAAGGGCAGGCGGATGATGGTTGGAAACAGTGACACAAGTACTGAAAAGTAGATGCACACTAGTACTGCCAAACGGCCAAAGCTATTATGTTTTTGCCATAATTTTTTACCTGTTTCTGTTTAGTTGGCATCCTCAGTTGAGCTGTAATATGCAAAATTTCAATGGTCATATGGCGGTTGTTCAGTAGCAAGAGAGATGGATAGCCTTTTAATGTTTTTACTAATGTTTTCTGTTTGTCCATTGTGTAGGTGTCTTCCCATGACTTCCATCATCGATTTGCACCAGATACAGGTTACGGTTCCATGTCAATAGATCCTCCAGAGAAAGCCTTCCGTTTATCACGTCCATTCCGTGCCCAGTTATGTGCCTGCTTAGACCCACCAAGGAGTCTAGGAAATGACTGGAGAATGCTGGCATCTAAACTAGGAGTAGATGGGTAAGTGTGTAACTTTTGTTCAGGACCAGCAAGGTGAACAGCGAGGTGAAAGTTAGGACGCAGCCTAAAAGGATCCTGAAGGTTAAAGTGTAAAATGTAAAAGTCAACAGGTTGATTTCTATTTGGAAGATTCCTTTCTGCTATCAACTGTCCTTTTTAGGGTGTAGATTGCAACTAGATGCTATTAATCAATCATGACGAACAATAGGAATAGATATACCTCCCCATGGGACACTGACTTAGAAAGGTGATACGGTGATGTGCACGGATCAAGACCCCATTTTCATGATTTGTCTACCCCCATTATTATAGATCCCCATTTCAATCACAAGTTCAGTTCACAAGCCCTATTTTCCCTTTTTTTTCAGTTTAGCCTCATTTTTTGAAATTTAGTTCAAGACCTCTGTTTCAAGCAAAATTTAGAAAAATGTTGCTTCCAGAGCCCAATTTTAGCCCCAAAATAAAGTTCTCAATGGTCATTTTCGGGTCACTTCAGTTCTATAGACCCACATCATACTTTAATTTAAACATTCCCTAGACTAGGTTTTAGATATCAGGGCCGTATACCCCACCAAAACCAAAGTTGGGTGCACCCCATGGATATACCTTCTCAAAATGTTTGAGTTGAATTGCTAGGTTATCACACCCTTTTTATTCAGCATTGTGGAGATGTGATCACTGTTCAGGTGACCATGCATCTGTTTAGGAAGAAGGAAGAGGAAACTTCACAGACTTGTAAGTTTCTTTAGCTCTTTCACAAACAACTTACTTACTTTCAACTGTATTTTTGCTTGCAGGTATATCAATTATTTTGCCATCAAACCAAGTCCCACAGACCAAATCTTAGACTTATGGGAAGCAAGACATCGAGAAGAGGGTGCTTTATTAGAACTTGGACATGCCTTACAAGAAATGGGAAGAACGGATGCACTAGCTATTGTAGAAAAACAATTAGGAGCATGGCTCTGATTCGCCAGTGCATTATCATCCCTTGCATAGAGAAAAAACAAAAGAGTGAAAGAATAAAGCAGCTGGACTTCTATATAAATGTCGTAGAGAAATGCCATTTTCAGGCATCAGTTTCATGGTGAATACCTACAATTAATATGTCACATTTAGAATGATAATAATGGGAATACCACTATTCTCATTGCATTCATTTGTTTCCGACTGAAGAAAGTGATCAAATTTCAAGAGACCTTGTAATCTGCATCGTTTGATGCTACATGATACATATAGCGTGGATGCATTTGATATTCATGTTAGAGACCAGCTTGGATACTTCCAGAAAATGTACTCCAAATAATGGCGTTAAACTACATTATTTTAGAGATGTATTACATGAATAATACCCAGAGTGAAAATGTCAGAGCTCCAGGACTAATGGAAGAAGCAAATGGAATTGATAAACAATATTCAGGAAACATACTTTTTATGTCTAATATTCACCAAGTATTTGACAAACTGAAAGTTGAAGTTCATTTGTGCATACCATACACATTATGAATGAACTGCTATTAATGTATTGATTTTGTGGATGTTATACCTGAAATGAAGACAACTTGTGTGATTTGTGAAGGTTATACACAAGCCTCAAGAATCTGCTTAGTAGGAAACGGGTTTCTCTCTAATGATTCTATGAATCAAATTAATCAATGTCAATGAACAAATTATATTGCAGTATTTCATCATAGATAATCTATTTTGTATGTAATATTTGAAAAAATGAAAACATTTGAATTTATCTCAGTGCTGCATAAAAAACAATGTTGGTATGGTTTAAACATGCTGTGCTGTCCAAATGATAACTGCATGTTGTTTCCATATTGGACTTGTGGTATTAATGTATGATGATACATTTGCATGTCGTGGTTAATTTAAACCATGCCCAATATTACCGTTTTTATGTTCTCACAAGGTTGACAAGGTCCGTTCCCCAGGATGGCACACCCATTTTTGCAAAAAAGACAATATAGACCGAACTATTTAAAGGAAAATTTGAGGTCGACATCCTATGGGTATATTAGAAGTAAGCCAATATTATATGGGCATATTACAATGTCATAATGTGAGAACATTTCTAAAGAAAAAGAATAGTGTAACCCAATTCTACAATGTGGACAGAACTATAATTCTCATAGCATCAAAGATCGGTAGATGAAGTTGTGTTCATTTAGAACGCTTGAAGTATGTGTTCAAAATAGATCTTACTTTTGCCTCGTCTAGTGTCCGATATGAAATGGTAATAATGAACACTTTGCACACAATTCAGTTACCAAGGCCTTACAAATATACAAACTATACAAAACACCTATACCAAGTTGTATATCCAATGTATTTATTGTTGTTTCCAGGTTGGGTTGAATGTAAACATGATAAGTGTCTACTAAATAGTAACTTTGTAGCTATTTAACTTATGTGGATAGAAACTGTAAACAACTATGGGATCTGATCAAAAATCTACGCAACTGTTTTCTACTAAACTATGAGATTTAGCTTACAGAGAATACAGTAGACTGCTTGTGAGTGTGAGTGAATGAGATGAATGAGTAAGATTAATTTAAACAGAGTGTAAATGTTTTCACTATTGTAAAGTACTATATTTATATCTAATTATTTTATAAAAGGAGAGTATATTGTGAGTGTAAGAGTAAGATATTTTTGTCTTTGACGCTACTGTTATCTCAATTTGAAAACTTCAGGGGCTTGAAAAGGGACTTAAGATTTTTAAAAATGGTTATCTGTTGCCAAAATATTAAAGTTTACATCATTTCATTTCATATGCACAAGGAGTGAGCAGCATATCTGTATGATATGGTGCATTATGGGAATGAAAACAAATGCATTGTGGGATAGAAAATGGTGAATTAATGCTAATGATTTTCATTTTCTAATGATCTGAAAGTGATCAATAGATCATTAATGACTTTGATATTATTGCTCCACATGTTGTTTTGTTTTTCAAGCTTTTTTGATGGGAGAAAACTAAGCTAATGTAATATTGTATATTTTCAGAGTTATTATTTGGTTCATCATCTCCCTGAAACTTCTTCAAAAGAAGTTTTATTTGTACATTTTGTATTTATTATAAACGAAAAGGTCATTAGGTTTGAAAGTCTTGACCAGTTTTGAGAAAACAACTATATTATGCATAAACAATTGTGAAGGGACTGAAGTCAACTGAAGGTTTTGTATATGCATCCTGAACTGCCTCAGTATGGCAAAGTGTGTAGTTGCATATGTTCCATTATCTAGGGTTATTCTTATTGCAAAGATACCGCACAAGGGGCCTCAAAAGTTAGATAAATGAAAGTCCTTTTTGGAAGCAAATTTTTGAATTAAATCTAGTTTTAAAAGGTTGGCACTTTCATATGACTATTTCTCATGTGCCTTGTTTGATCATGTTTTATAGCAAAACGATGTGGCAAAATTATGTGGCTGTGTCAAATCAAAAGTGAATTCAAATAAACTTGGCCTATGCTTAAAATCAAAAACAAAGTAGAAAATGCAGCTTGATTTTTGCGTGAAATTCATGTTAGTTGCTAAATTGATAAATGCTTTGCTTTTGTAATCTCCAACTCTGGTAACCTGGGCCCATATTCATGAAACACCGCTAACTCTAGTTGCCTGCTAACTCTTTGTCTACATGTCAAAATCTGATAGGTAGACAAAGAGTTAGCAGCCAACTAGAGTTAGCGGTGTTTCATGAATATGGGCCCTGGAGAATAGTATTTTGCTTCTTTTTACACAAGCAACTGGAGCTCTTTGTACGCATACCATTGGAGTACTGGTTTTTATATTTTGTAACAAATCAACAGTACTCTTGATTAATTGACTTAGATTTTGCTTGTTATTGTCATGTTTTACTAAGACCAATCTTTATGAAACACTTTTCAACTCAAAACCAAAGTTTTTGAAAGCTTATGAAACTGGCTCTAGGATATAGATTAGACTGCATCTGCACTTCATGATAACCCCCACTTAATATTGTAATTTATATACCAGTTGACTTGATTTGAGGTCAATAGTTTTTAAAATTGTATATTTGACAAATATTGACTTCTTTTTCATTCAGGCATTAGTATACAAATATTGACTGCTCACAAAGGCAGTAGTAATGACACTTGCCCCTGAGTGGTCTTGAAATAGTATGATAGTCTCAAGATTATTGAGTGGAAATAGTTTTTACTATTGCCAGAATGTAAGAGCAATCAATATTTATTTTATACACTTTTTGTGAGAGGGCAATAGTAACTTACTACTGACTGGCTCAAATCAAGCCAATCGGTATATAATAATTTCAGTTGCCCTCATGGGTAGTCAAAGTCAACATTTGTATACTAGCTTCAATTTTGATATATCATTGGCTTTGATGGGCTTAAAACGGTAGTAGTCTGTGCATGATATAAGCTTTTCATCCCCGCGTGTCTGTACTCTATTATAGTCTTGTTTGTTTATCACAGGGGAGTATACTTTTCATGAAGACTACGTCCATTAGTGAAGAAAATGTGCCAAGTGATGTCTAAGGGCATCTGTCTATACATTATTGTATTCAGCTCAAGTGTTAATTTAGAGTAACAATCAAGGTTTAATAATTACATAACATAAATTTTGTGTAGCCATGATAGTACACTTAAGTATAGAAAGCTAAATGACCCTTCTTGCCGCGCTACATAATGCCTAGTATAAGTAGTAGTTACTTTTTATGAACTTATGCCAAGCACCTATCATTGCGCAAGCCTAGCCTAGTCAAGCCAAGCTTCTACTTAACAAGGTGCATTATTATCAGGGATGCCTTTATATTGGATGCAGAAGTATTTCATGATTTTATATAACCACACGTTTTTCACACATTTTAAAAACACTAGTATTTTTTTTCTTAAAGCTTAGTTAAAATAGAAAGATAAATTGAAATGAAGGTTACTGCATTTGGAACCATTTGTTTAGAATTCTGAAGCCTCTGTGATCTTGTGGATAACATTGCCTAGCCATGGTGATCAACAAGGCTTTCATCTAAATGCTAATGAAGAGGCAAGTATTAGCAACATAAAGTAAGTCATTCTTTATCAAGTAATCAAGTTTGGAAGGTAATTTGGTACCAGAGCAAAACATCCTCTCAACATGGTCACAATTTGAAATTTCATTGCTAGGTTATCAGGAATTTGATGAGTTCCTCTTTCTTATTCATATACAAAAGCATAAGAGATTGAAAATTTTGTCCCTTTTCTTTTGGAATTTTACAGAATTTTGATCATCTCTGTAAATGATAGAGGGAAATAGTACAATAGTTTCAAACTCACTGAGGATAATTAGTTTAACTACTGCCAGAATGAGAAGGCAGCAGAACATATTTGTTTTAGCAGGCAATAATAAAAACTACTGACTGACTCAAATCGCACCAATCGGTAGATCATAAGTAATGATAATTCTTTAATTAATTAGAAATGAACAAGAAATCATTGCCGCATAAAACAAGCAAGATAATGCAAACATGTGTGCCTTGTTGACCAGCTATTAATTGAAATTGAAAAGTGGCCATGAATGCTGTGACCAAATACTTTCAACTAATTTGTGACCAGATCACAAATTTAAAAAGGACATTCCAAACTTCCACCAATAAATTGCAATTCCAAGGAGCTCAATTTAGATGCAAACAGTCTCTTCCCAAAAATGCTCATCATTCTGTGTCAGTCACCTTCTGGACTGTGTCATTTCTTATTGCATTTCAGGAGTGATATCTTTTGCCTTTATTGATCATTGTACTCGTATTGCAATTCTGAAACTATCTAGTGTTGGCAACCAGTGTTCCTGATAAGGCTGTATGGCATGCCACTGGCACTGGAGCTGGGAAAATAAGCACAACAGGTTTTTAAAAATTAGTGATAACGATGTTTTTCGTGCTCATTTAGCCAATTTTCAGCATCAGCTAGTGATTTTGGCGCAAGCACCTTTTCAACTTGGGTCAAATTGGCACAAGTTTAAACCTAAAGAGGGAACACTATTGCTCATGCAAATCTGATTACCCCTAATTGGTCTCCTTGGTGGATTAAAAAAGCGGCTAACTTTGGAATCCCCTTTTTGATTCGGGGGGGGGGGGGGGGGGGCTTGATGTTGCTCTGGTACTTTTTATCTCAATAATTTTTGAGTCTGTACTGGTATCAATTAAGTACTGTCCAGGACTATAAGGCTATGCAACATAATGTATGAAACATCAACTTTTAATGAAATGTTGAATGTTTAAAAAGGCAAACTGATCCAAATTCTGAAAGTCTGAAATTCAACCACAACACTTTAGAAACCTAGTCATAGATCATATAATAGAACTAGTCACACAAGGTCAAGCCAAAGATTGTTTTTTAAATTAATAATTATTAATTACCAAAATACAATACACAAAGAATTTATTAAAATTTGATGTTTCCGTTTTTGTACTTGTACATTTTTGTACCATATTTTGTCTTTGAGAACTGTATAAATGTATAGCAGAGTTAACTATCAGTGAAGTGCCAACAGCAGTACAAGACCCATTTGGTAACCTTGGTGATTGTGCTTCTAATTAGATAACTATGGTAACGTGGGTGTATGAACCTTCTAGAAATATGTGGTCAGAACTTTGTGAACAGGTACCTCCCTTCATCTCAATTCATACAGTTATTTATAAGTGCAAGTTGGGTATTCTAACAGTTTTGTGTATTGTTTGGGGATAGAAATTAAAGGTTTTTGTAAATGTGATTGTAGCACAAAGTATGGGGAAACAGCTGCCAAACCTGATTTATTTGCGGTAAGGATTTTTTGCAGGTGAGCAGGTGCAGAACACTGTTAAATCCATCACTGGAGAAATCATTTTCACAGGGGCTTGTATATCTACATAGACAATTCTCCTGTTGTGTTGAAATCTGAACTGTGTTTCAACCTAAGGCTAAATAAAATTAATTGTTTGTCTCAAAGCTCCTGCGCGTTAGTTTTAGTGTGCGCGTTAGTTTTTCAAAAAGTCAAAACAAATATTTTTTTTTGCCGTTTTTAATTTTTTTTGAAAAATATTCTTCATAATTGGCAAAAATTCCATATGAACTCTTTTTATATTTACTTGCAACATAAAATTTCTAATTAAATTCTTAACATTAATTTTGTATTTGACATGTAAATATATGAGGGAGTACATATGGAACTCTTTTCTATTTAGAAAATCACTCATGACTTATGACACACACGAAAAAAAAATCTAAGAGAAACAAAATAAATAAAAATAAAACCGCATTTCGCATTAGTTTTTCAAGAGAGGAGAGCTTTGAGACAAAGTATTTTTTTTAAATGGCCTATTTAGCATCTTGTATGCTGTAAAAAAGTCTGAAGATAAACTGGGAGAGAAGGTACATTCTGGTGGCCGTATGTGTTGTGCTACTGTCACATTTGCAAAAACACCCTATATACAGTGATAGTTTTACAAAGACACCAAATCTGTTGATGGTGGTTATATTGTTGTAATCAGCAACCGTTAGTTTGTTCAGAAATTGTTTCAAATATTAAATTGAAAAACCTTTTGTGGGTGGTATTAGGTGTTTGTATTATGAGCCCACCGTGATTTAAATTGATGAGCAAAACCAAAAATTAATGTCTTTTTTGAGACAAATATTTAATTTTCTTTTTATGAATATTAACCCCTTATTTTTGGCATTTGATTTGTTTGCCTCAATAACTCTTATGATGGTTTTGAGATTTGTAGAGGTTTTCTTTTTCATAATTGTTATTATTTGCAAAGCTTGTTTTTATAACTACTTACTTCCTCCAAGTTTATTTCAATTCAACAAGCTTGTATTGAAAACGAGATATTGTTTGTAAATAACTTGTGCCTATTTCTATCATGTTTAATTGATGTTCATACATGTTTTATATGAAAGATATCAGTATATATTATAATGGGGGTAATGGTTTTTGCTAGGTATATGGTATCAAAAAGTGGTGATAGCAGCTTGTCAATAGAGATAGTGTCAACCTGTAGCTCTGAGCTGGAGATAGAAACTCATTATGGTTTGTGTTTCTTTTTATTCCATTTTGATGATGGGAATAAACTGCGGAATAAGCTATGCATTTGGAATTCATTCAAATTGTTTTCTGCTGGATGAGAGTGAAAGGCAGCCGACAGTAACTGTGTTTCACCCACTTGTCAAATTGTCATTTTCCATGCTGTCTCCAAACTTATGCAATTTTTATCACGGTATAAAAGGAAATTTCATGTTTAGTTTCAAAAAGATAAACACATGATCTGCTTAGTCATTGAACCATCACTCATATCATTGTAAACCTATGTATATAGTACATTGTATAATGACAGAGAATTAATAAATTAAAAGATTGCATATTGAAAAGATAAGTTGATGGCTGTTTGTTTGAAATCATTTGTGTTATTACAGTAAGTTTTTGCCTTGGAGCGTAAAATTTGTAACAGCTTCCCCCAACACATATGAGCAGGGAGGGCGTACGATTGCTCTCCCACCTGATGTTACATATGCGTTGGAGGAGTGCACAATTGCCAACAACTTTCTCAACACATGTTACATATGCGCAGGGAAGGAGTACGTAACTATTGTCAACTACTTTCCCAACCTATGTTTAATATGAGGCAGGAGCACACCGCACGATTACCAACAACTTTCCCAACGCATAGAATACATGCGCAGGGAGGGCATACCATTGCCAACTTATTGTCATTCTAGCAAGTCGGTGCTTGTCGCAAAATGCTCTTTTGAGAAAAAATGTGTTTGAATTTATGTTAAAAATGAGTGGATCTGTATGGACAATGTCTATAATACTGAATTGAGCTTGATTAGGTTATGTAAATTTTATATTCAGACAAACCAGGGCCGGGGCAGATTTCACTAACATTTAGCGATGGTTGCTAATCCCGTTTTGATTGCTAACTCCAAAAATAATCGCTAAATAGTGGATATTAGCGAATTTTTTTTAAGTTAAGCAATCAAAACGGAGTTAGCGACCATCGCTAAATGTTAGTGAAATCGGGCCCAGGTCATCTCAGTGTGAGATATGCCGGTTTGAATTTTTCCTGTAAAAAACACATTTTTGTTGGTTTTGAAATTCACAACTTTAAAATTATGTAACATTTGTGGTTTTAACAGTCAGGAATAGATTCAAGATTCAAAGATTCAAAGATTCAAAATTTATTTCAATAACACATTCAATAACACATTCAAAAGCACATTCAAAACAACTTAGAATAAACAAACAGTATATTAAAAACACAACAAAAGAATGGTATTGAGGAGATGGCAAAAGGCCAGTAAGGCCCGAAGGGCCATCCCCTAAGTAGGGCCTAAGTTACACACGATAAAAGAGTATGGCCTAAAAGATACAAAACACACATTCATAACACAAGACATGCCCAAAACAACAAAAAATTGTCATACGTTATATCAGCAAATTTTAAATGTAATCTTCTAAAAGGTTTGTTTTAAACATGTTCCTAAATTCTTTGACAGATTTAGCTTGTTTACTTTTTTATCAATAGAGTTCCATAAGCCAGGACCAGATGTCCGAACCGAACGATCAGAAAACATTTTCCTCGCATTGTGAATACTATAATTTTGGGCATTTCTTGTAGTATAATTGTGATACTGGTTATGTTTTCGGAAATAATTATTAAATACGCATGGTAATAAACCCGCATGATGTTTATACATAAACACTCCTTGTTCTAAATCGAATGTATCATACACGTTTAAAATTTTGTGTTTTTTGAACAACGGATTAGCATGGCATCTATAATGCTCAAATGATATTGTTCTCAATGCCCACTTTTGTAATCTATGAATTTTACTCAAGTATGTTTTGTAAGTATTTCCCCAAGCTAGAATGCCATAATTAATATAAGGTAAAACAAGTGAACAATATAAAGAATGCAATATATGTTCAGGCACATAGTGTTTTAATTTTGTTAACGTTCCAACATTTCTTGAAATTGATTTATTCAAAAAGTTCAATTTTGTGAAAAATGTAAGAAAGGTAACTATTTCATTAGCATGACGATATGAGAGGTGAGAGTAGCCAATAGCAAAATGATCAATTTATCGAGAATAGAGAATAGTAAGTTGTATACACCCTGAGGCATAATTGACTTTGAAACTCATGGAATTCATATTTTCAAAAAAAACCAAATATTGACCTTTCCACCATTTTATTCAAAATCTTTTTGAATTGATTCTAATAGTAGCAAGAACTTGAGTGTGGTAAGATTTAATGACCACACTTTAACTTGGCTTGCTTTTCTAAAACATAAATCTTGCTGTAATTTGCACTTCAGAGCACTTCTGTGTGTAATATTTCAGAATTCTGGTTATTATAGTACTTTTCATAGGAGGAAATTTACTTTGTATTCTAATATCTTCTTGATTTCTATATGGGTTCTATCACTTTTCAAACTTTTTAAATATCAGTAATTTAATCAAACCTAGGTAAGTATTTTCCAGTCCAGTAGGGCATACCTGTTTGATTTGGAAAGTGTGTGTTGGAGAAGTCGTTTGAGCTTGTGTTGTATGTGCCAAGGGTATCATAACAGCTGTATCGCAGGACCTGATTATAAAAATGTATAATGTAGAGCCAGGGAACCATTCCACGTTCACCGGGGCCCATATTCATGAAACACTGTAAACTCTAGTTGCTAGTTGGCTACTAACTCTTTCTCTACTAGGTATACAATATAGGTTAGCAGCCAAGTGGAGTTAGCAGTGTTTCATGAATATGGGCCCAGAACCATATGAAAAACGCTCGAGGTTAAGATTGTGCATTCTCTCATTCATCTGAGTTGATATCAGTTCTAAGAACTAAGAACAGCTCAAGGTTAATTTTTTTGTTACCATAATGTAGGGGTTCTTCTTCCCATTGATACCAAAATTACAAAATCGGTCAATACATGTATATTATGTAACAATGACCATGATGACACAACAAAACATAGTCTGATAAGTCACATATTTGCACAATGACTATATAAAGATCTTTTAAGGATCACAGAATAAGATTTACGTTCCTGGCTCTATCCTTTCTTTGGGATGTTTAAAACGTTTTAATACCAAGCGTTTGGAGTAGTTTTTGTTAGTTCCTCCATAATTATGAGGAAAACGCTGCATTTTCATATACACGTTTTTCAAGTCTTGATTGGTTATCAGGTACTTCATAGAGTGCGTTATCTTTCTGCTTGTTACTGTTCAGACTTTGGTATTCACTATTTGCTGACGACATTGTCTTTGCATCGAGACTCTGATAAGCATCGTTTGACTGCGATTTATCTATCATGGTGATCTGTATACTCTCTGGAGTCGATCTAGGAGCATTTTGATACTCTGGACCATCGTGTAAATCCGACTGAACTTCTTTGTTACCAGATGCTCCTGGGCCAGGTGTCTTACTCCTGGAATGAGTAGCTGTGATTTTGCAACGGCTACTGGAAAAAATACATATTGCTAGTGTGACACAATGATAAGTAGTATTATTACAAATATTTAGCATGGTTTAGGCACAATTTTCAGAAAACATTCAGCAAACACGTATATGTGATGACTCACCCCGAAAACGGGGACTTTGCGACAGAAAACCTTTCGAGAAACTGATGAAAATAGGCAGTAAAATATAAAGAAAATAATAAGAATTTCCATCAGATTTTCTGTTGTAAAATTTGACCCTTGATCAATTTCAACAAGTAAGGTGTCATTATTTAAAGATATTTAAAAGACATTTTTAACAAGTTATTCCAAATATTGTCACCCAACAAAAACGGTGCATAGTTTATTCTTATCCTATCGATTAGCTTGACCAGTTCAAGTTTATGATTACATTTATATAAAGACCTATTTCATTTGTTTGAAAAAAATGTTTACTTACGAATTGATGTGAATACTCAAAACAATAACAAACAATATGACGAATATCCCCATACCAACAGCCAAACCAGAAACAAGACCTGTAATACAATGACAATATTTAAAATACATTTAATTTGGCTAAAACTTGTTCAAAAAATGAGTATGTGTTGGACTTGATGTGAGAATTTGCACATTCAAATTGAGAAAAATTCCAAGTTAAGCTGAATTCATATTAAAACGCAATGCATTGCATTTCCAATAATTTTCACCGCAAAAACGGACTGCGGTAGCCGATGACATGAAAACGCAATTGAAAGTTCAGCTTTTCTCAACTCGATTTGCTTTGTGTATGAAGCTTATGGTCTCCCATATTAAGATTTGTGTATAATCTATTGTACACATTTTGCTAAATTTGATGAAAAAATACAATAAGGAATATTGATGAGCTTTCAACTTTAACTAGAGTGTCCCAAATTCGATCATTATCATGCTTTGACAATGTTTCAGGTGTGCAAGTGTGAGAAAATATTGGATTCAGGTTGAAACATGGTGTTGGAATTATTGACTGAAATTTCGATAACCGATTATTTTGTGATTCTCGTCAGAACTAGATATTACAACCAAAACCAAGCTTTGAATGTACTGTTTATTTTGACTTTATAACACATTTGATAAGTCAAAAAATAATACATAGTATCCTTGAGGCTTTGGAGAGGGTTTCATTACTTTCCATTGCATAAAGATTTAAACAATATCTTTATTTGTACCTGTTTGATTCTGGGTCGTGCATGGAGACTGAGCTTGTGGACTGTTTGAGTACACCTGGCCTACATCTTCGGTCGTATGATTGAAAGTAGTAGTAAGCGTTTCGGTAACTTTTGCTGTAGAAATAGCTATATAAGACATATGATAGATACCAATGTATATCTCGAATTTAAAGTACATATAAAGAAACATGTAAAGATATGTCTTCCAACCTATTGTAAAATCTGATAATGAAGAAGAGTTCTAAAACAAGGGAGCATTTGTAGCAACACATGATTGACATGATACATTGAATGGTTAGGAATTAACATTCCACATTGGATGGTTAGGAATTGACATGCAACAATGGATGGCTAGGGATTGATTTTCCACATTGGATGGCTAGGGATTGACATTCCACATTGGATGGCTAGGG